>JASAND010001076.1:0-62459 GCA_030248195.1 Trissonchulus latispiculum
ACGTTTATTACTACGGACAATGAAGGGGAATGAATTAGTAGGATATCCACTGCATATGCGCTGTTTGAAATCTTTCATTCAGAATTTCAAAAAAAGCAGAATATTACATCCAAATGTCATATCAGGCGATATACAAATTGGTGAACATCTGTGGCAAAATACGGTGCTGACGGTGTTGTGCGAAATATCGAAAAAACTAAATTATTAAGTTTTACAACATTTGCTGTAAGTTCAGGAGTCAGCATCATGATCTAAAAATAATTATTACAAAAACTTGGAAAGTGGAGGGAGCCGTCCGTTATGCAGGGGAGTTTGTCGTAGTTCTCATGTGCCACAGTTTTAACAGTAATGCGGTAACCGGCCACTTACAATACCAACCTGCAAAATGAAGATGCCGTAATTTTATCAACCATATCAAGACCCTTCTTTGATGGTATCAGGCCCAGTCCATACCTATAGCAAAGGAAAACACATAATGAGTCACCCATGAATCCCACAACGAAGACTACCTTTATGCGATTTACAACTAGAAACAAGCATGTCGATTTTTGGGTGCCTGGCGAGCTACTGAGAGCCAGCTGCTAAGAACCAAGGACCAAGCAGTTTTGACCATGCACATGGTGCATATTCATGCAAAAATGAAATCTTTTGTCTTCCTGCTTGTAAAATACTACGAAACTGTAAAAGAAAGCAAAGAACTATAATGGGGTTCGTTTGGCATATCGAGTTACTCCGTCGTAATCCTTAAACATCAAACTCCGTCAACACCGTATCAACACCGTATCCTTAAACAGTAAACTCCGTTAACTATATATACGATTCGGCTAGTCAGAATGGCCGCCCCTCCGTTTGCAGGCAAAAGCACCAAACACCTCCGTATCTAGTCAAGGACCTACTAACTAAGAAATAAGTTAGTCCAACATACAGAACTGCACGCTTTACTCTGCTAAGCAGGGAGCGCCCTAAGAAAACCCGCAGCTCTCAACAATTCACTTTACTCAGACTGACTTCAAAACTACAATCTGCGAAACTTCAATAGCAGCACCAACTAACAAAGAATGTTTTGACTACATCCACTTGAAATAAAATCCAGCTAAGATAAAACAAAGATGTAAAAAGTTTAGAAAAGGGAAGGAATTATTTTGACTAAATTAAAAGTTTATCCAAAGGTTACAAATTGGAGAAAGGGGGGAAATAAAAAAGATAAAACAAAGATGTAAAAAGTTTAGAAAAGGGAAGGAATCATTTTGACTAAATTAAAAGTTTATCCAAAGGTTACAAATTGGAGAAAGGGGGGAGATAGATTGATTGGCAGATTAAATAAAACCCACGTTAGGAACATACACTTTCTCCAGCAATGTTGCCGTCATTCTGATTCTGAAAGGATCCTTCTGATTGAGATCTCTGATCTTCCGAGCCAGTGTTCTAATTTCCCTCGAAAGTGCGTTGTAACTAAGAGACAATGTAAGTAATTACAACAATTAAAATAACCTTGACTTTTACTTTAAAGATAGTAATAGCACATTAGCTAAAATAGATCTCAATGAATCGAATCGTCCGGAAAAAGTACCGACACTATCTTTTTCTGAACTGACAAAAATCGTTGATTTATAGGACTGAGGTGGGATTGTGCAAAAGCTCAATTCAGTAACATTTTAAGGCACGCAAATAGCCAGCAAATTGGCATAGCCTGGTAAATAGGGATGCTGGCGGAAATCTCAGAATAGGCACGACTTTACCTTGTGTATTCGTCTCTGCCTTTTAAGTGATATCGGCCAATGATTTTGGATTCATGAAGATTATTATCAATTTCCCATGATATAAAATCAACTTTCTTCAGAAGCTTCCGCTCATGATGCTTAAGTTTCCGTACCATGACTAAGCAATTCTGCTACTTTTCCTACAAAACAAACTAAGAAATTTTAACATTGACTAGGACTAGGATTAAAGATGAGCACAAGCATGGGTTAACGCGGGGGGTCCAGCCCCCCCTCCAAACCGGACAAGGTACAAGCCCTACCGCCGTCAGGGACAAGGGGTAACAAAACAATGACCAAGGGGTAACGAAATAGCCAAGAGGTAAGCAAAAATGGACGGAAAAATAAGTTTTTACATTACCATTTTAAAAAATCTCCGGCTTAGCCGGACGTTTTAGTTAAAATTTTTAATTTTTCGTGCAAATTGTCCAAAAGTTTAAATTCATTTTAAAAATTGACAATTTTATTGCAAATTTGAAAAACGAATTTTAATAAAATTAGCCTTACTTTTTCGAAAAATCGCTATTCTTTCTTGAGATATATATATTCAAGCAGTAAGTATTCTTGAAAATTTCAGTTCTAGGTACAAGCCCCCTCAAAATTTTCTGGGTACAAGCCCCCCCCGCACCCCACCCCTGTGATTTTTTTTTCGCCGAAACTTTTTGCGAACTTTTACGCAGTCCTCAAAAATTTTTTGCGTAATTTCGAAAAAAATTGAGAAATTCTTATTTTTTAGTTTTTTAAAGATAACTAATGAAAGAATTTTAGTAATTTGGGTGTATTTAAACACATTTTTAACATTTAAGGCATAGTATTAACCAAGAAATAACTATTTTCTAAAGCCGAAGCATGTGTATATAAGTATAAATAAATAAATACATAAAAATTAATAGTGAAGAGACACGCGGGGGTCGGGGGCGGAGCCCCCAAAAGCTGAGAAAATTTTGTAAACCAGAGGAAATTCCTTAGTGGAAATTCTCAAAAAGTTTAGTTTCGGCAGGCAGTAAAATCCTAAAATATAAGCAAACTGCTAAAAGACAAAAAATTGCTAAAAAATATATATGCTTTGGCAAATTTTTCGTCGCTAAAAGAACTTCATTGCATAGCTGTCACTAGGCATTCTAACTCGGCTAAGATTTAAAGGTGTCTACGTATATTATAGAAATACGCGCCGAAGGCGCGAAATTTTTTTGAAAATTTGCTTCAAAAAGTATGTGAAATACGTTTAATTTTCATCTGAGACAACTGAAAATTTCTACTCAAGGCCAAAAATTTTTGCGGAACTTTACGCAGAGCTCCGAAAAAAGTTGCGGAATTTTCAAAAAAAGTGCGGAATTTCGCAGTTTTTTTCGCAAAAAAACACAGCCCGACCCTATGAATGTATGAGCACAAGTCGGATTTTTTCCGCCTGGTCAGGCCCGACCCGAACCTCCTAAACCTTGCTCGGGTTGGCCAGTTACAAACTTGAGGTGGACCTAACCTGACGCTCCGATAAACTTCGGCTGGGTTACAGAATTTATAACTTAACTAAAACAAGTGGGGGAAAATGCCCTAGACGGGCATGCAGATTGCAGAGTGTAGAATAGTGAAAGAGGGAGAGCGGAAAAATGCGAATAGGTGTGGCAGACTGCGCTGAAAATGATAGAACCTAGGTTCCGCGCCGAATAGGTAATGCAGTCGGCGCTGACAATGATAGAAACTAGGCTCCGCGCCAAATAGGAAATGCAGCCGGCGCTGAAAATGATAGAACCTAGGTTTCGCGCCGAATAGGGAATGCAGTCGGCGCTGAAAATGATAGAAACTAGGCTCCGCGCCAAATAGGAAATGCAGTCGGCGCTGAAAATGATAGAACCTAAGTTGCGCGCCGAATAGGGAATGCAGTCGGCGCTGAAAATGATGGAAACTAGGTTCCGCGCAGAATAGGGAATGCAGTCGGCGCTGAAAATGATAGAAACTAGGCTCCGCGCCAAATAGGAAATGCAGTCGGCGCTGAAAATGATAGAAACTAGGCTTCGCGCCAAATAGGAAATGCAGTCGGCGCTGAAAATGATAGAAACTAGGCTCCGCGCCAAATAGGAAATGCAGTCGGCGCTGAAAATGATAGAAACTAGGCTCCGCGCCAAATAGGAAATGCAGCCGGCGCTGAAAATGATAGAACCTAGGTTCCGCGCCGAATAGGGAATGCAGCCGGCGCTGAAAATGATGGAAACTAGGTTCCGCGCAGAATAGGGAATGCAGTCGGCGCTGAAAATGATAGAACCTAGGTTCCAAGCCGAATACGGAATGCAGTCGGCGCTGAAAATGATAGAAGGTGCTGAAAATGATAGAACCTAGGTTCCGCGCCGAATAGGGAATACAGTCGGCGCTGAAAATAATAGAAACTAGGCTCCGCGCCAAATAGGAAATGCAGCCGGCCCTGAAAATGATAGAAACTAGGTTCAGCTCCAAACAGGGAATGCAGTCGGCGCGGAAAATGATAGAAACTAGGTTCCGCACTAAATAGGGAATGCAGTCGGCGCTGAAAATGATAGAGACTAGGCTCCGCGCCAAATAGGAAATGCAGTCGGCGCTGAAAATGGTAGAAACTAAGTTCAGCGCCAAATAGGAAATGCAGTCGGCGCTGAAAATGATAGAAACTAGGTTCCTCGCCGAATAGGGAATGCAGTCGGTTCGTGGAACAGGTACTTTCTCCGTCAATCCTATTCGCGTTAAGTTAAGTTAAGCCCTGTGGGAAATTTCTATCTACTGTCGTATGGAAACTGGTTGTATATTAATTAGGTGCTAATTTCATATTCTCATGAAATATGTTCTCATTTATTATTATGTTGCAGGGCTGCCGCGGGACCTTTCCCAGAAAAAAGGAATTTGTCCGACAAAAAATAGGAAATAAAATGAATTTTCAGAGAAAGTTAATCGTTACGGAGCAAAAAATAAAATTTTTTCCACTTTGAACAGCCACACAAGGTTTGAAACATTTACATACGTTTCTAAGCAAAGAGAATTTAAGCAAAACGCTATTTAAAATGCAAATACGGAGGCGTTCAATGTCGGCGCCAGGGGGGGGGGTGGCGGGGGCCCCCCGTGCGATTTTGGGCCCCGCCGTTGGGGTGTCGCCCCCCCCTAGAAAAATTTTTCAGCTGTTTATATGCATAATTTAAGTGTTTTAAGAAATTTTTTTAAAAATCTGCAAATGTTTACTAAAATTTAGCAAACATTTTGGATTAAAGGTCGCCGGATTGTTGGGTCGGGCCGGGCCCCCTTCAAAAAATCCTGGAGCCGCTACTGGACGCGTTTCACGCTTCGTCTTCTTGATCACAGTAACGATGCTATTATGAAATAGAAAATACGCGTCGAAAGCGCGAAAATTTTTGGTTTTCTACCCCTTTTGTATTTTTAACCCCTTTTGTATTTTATCTTAATTTTTCCGACCCTCGATTCGCAAACAGGAAGGCGACCCTGTATCTGCACTTGACCTAAGTTTTTATATAATTAATATCTAGCTTCCTAAAGATTTGAAGTTTTAAAGTTTAAATTGAGAACACCATAAGAACAAAAATTTTCCTATTTGTTATTGTAGACTTTGAAAATGGATCACTTTTTGTCTTCTCTCCAAAAATTCCGTGTGGGGTAGAACGTGAGAGGCCACTGAACCCCCAAAACTCCTCCCCTGAGTACGCCCATGCAGACAACTGCAATCTTGACTTCTAGACATTTTCTGGAAAACGTAAACGTGACATCTACGCATTTTGCCAGAAGTATTTAGTGCATTCTGCAAATACCCCAAATAGTGCATTTTGCGCAAAAACTCTGCAGCAATCTATACACATTACGAAAATATACGTTTAATGTTTCTCAAGATTATATATAAACGTTCTATCGAGTACAAATTAACTTTTAACTCTTGTCTTTAAGGTGGTGATTCCTTTTGGGCACATATTGTTGTTTGGCGGCGTAAATCCAGATGAAATTTGATGAAACTTTCCGAAATAAGTTCTTTTAGCGTTCTAACACCCTCCGCGCAATCCCGATTCAAAAATTCGAAATTTCCGGTCAGAGTGGTTTTTCCAAATTTCTGAACGTTTGGCAGCTGCTATACAGCTATACTATATTCATTCGAAAGATCTCATTGAGCTTCACATTTTTGCTTTTTAAAGTAAGTTTCTAGTTTTTCTCTACCGTGAGTTATAGCCGATTTTCTTGTTTTGGCGTCGAAAACTTGTCATTTTTGCAGAAATCAATTTATCCAACATTTCTTGAACTACGTAAAATCAAACTAAGGGCGTCGAACTGAAGGTCTTACAGGGACAAATTATCCGACGCATGATCGTCTTCCAACTGCTATCCTTTAGGCTGCTATCATAAAACCTGTAGTTTTTGCAAAAACACGACCAATTTTTTTCCAATGGTTGTATAGCATTCACCATGCAAGCTGAAGGGCTGTTAGCTCACAGATGTGTTTTGCACATATGTACCCAGGGACGTTTTTCTAGTTGCCCCAATTACTGCTTTCTTGCTAAAGTAATCGCTTGACAAATTTGTGAATACAGACACAGCTATTACTAAAAGTTTCTGCTGTAAAGATAACCTAAGTTTCAGAGGACATAGCTGAGTTTTTGAATAATTTGGCGTTACTGAGTGAGTCAGATCCTACAGTAGTGTACCCAGATCCTACTGTTTAGTTTTTAGATTTGTTAGGCCAGTTTAAAGTGCAAAAGAATAGTATGCTATAGTCACTGGTATATATAGTGAGCTGTGAGCCTGAGCGCAGAGCAGTTGGAAATCCGATTGCGTACCAAGGTTGAAAAGCAACTTCGAAAACTATGGTGAGCACAAATAGTTTCATGTTCAAAAGCTTAACGTACCCCTTTGCTAGAGCGGAAATATTCACGCTGAGGGAGGGTACGTTACCTGTTCCATTTCAAGCTTTATATTAACTATGTCTTGCAGAGCAGCTCACGCGAATAGGATGGACGGAGAAAGTAACTGTTCCACGAGCCGACAGCATTCCCTATTCAGCAATGAACCTAGTTTCTATCATTTTCAGTGAAGACTGCTATGCGTATTAACATTTTTTCGCCCTTCCTCTTTTCCTATTCTACACTCGTCACTATGCCCGTCAAGGGCATTCTTCTCACTAGTTTCTAGAACTTTTCCGCTATAGAGCTTTTTCATGTACTGTTATTATTGTTGTTGTTGCCCTCTCCGGTAGCCGCGTTCAGTTCGACAACCCCAGGCCATTCGTTTGCGGACACATTGGGACTACAAATTTGTAAAAATGAGCAAAATCGTCTAATTCCTTAACTCGTCTATTCCAGAAGGCAATGAAGTTGTTCACTTCACTGAACATACCTAAAGTATGCATTATAGTAGCTATCCTTAAATCTAAGTATGTTATATACTACAATTAAAAAGACACAAAACAAACATAACTGAACCAAGCTATCTCTCATCAATTCAAAAAATTAATCATTTACTGGAATTGTCAATAACAGTTTGCTATCATCAGTTACAAAAATTGCAGACACGCCAGAAACATCTATTGATATTGGCAAAAACATATCCAAATAAAACAAATCATTAGTAGTCCTCAGCATTATCCTATCAATTCCAACCATTAATTTCACAAGTTTTCCACTGTTCACTCCAGGTAACTGGAAGCAACCCTCCACAACAGTTCGTCCATTAGTGTATCGCCGTTTGCTTAAACGATATTGCGGTTCCAATCTTTTCTGGATGGAATTAGAGGAGTCTGGAACGGCACTGTTCGCTGAACTCGTAGACGTTCCTGGAGTTGACGTCGATTCAGATTCTATTTCCTCTATCATCGGTTTAGGAGTTGTGCGAATGGACTGAGGCTTTATCATTCCCATTTGCTTCCGATTTTTGAGAATGGTCCAGTTGCGACGATCAACGTCAATCTAAACATTAAAACTAAAATTAACTGCTTATCAGGGAAGTATAATATATTAACCCTTTATGTACCCCGGTATTTCCTGAGATATTTTTCTAAGCCCTCGTACACTCAACCAGTGTGCTGGACCGAGTTATTTTCTGGCTGAAAATAAACTTTGATATGTTGCCTATATTTCTGACATAAAACGGAATTTGACAGTTTGACTTTGGACCTGGTGTATCTTCTGAGCTACAATCCGATCTGACTGCCAAGTGGACCCCATAGCAAATGATGCACGAGAAATACGATAGAAACACTTAAATTTGCTCTATCAGCTGTCCGTTGCAAGATACGCTTGATTTTTTAACATGTATTTTTGGAGAGTCATCTGTATTTTACCCTTGTATCTCCTGTGCTGCATTTGCTTCCTCAGCTTCAAAATTTTGAACTAAACGATATATTCAATTTTCATTTCTTCTGAATTTATCAGAGAGGACGCAATACAACGCTACTGTGGATCAGTCGATAAAGCTCACAGAATTGGACAACTGATGATGACAAGTTTGCTTTAAAAATCAATTGCTTGGAATGGTATCAGTCTCACTAGAGCTTTTCCTTCCTTCTTAATTTATTATAGCCATATACACATTTACTTAGCTGCCTTTTGTCCTGTAGATATGACGTGAAGCATCAGGCAAGGACATTTAAGGAATATTGCCAATATTAATTCACAAACGGCTTAAAAGGTGGTATTCCCTTGCAAAACTTTTGCGGTGATTTTTCAAAACGCTATAACTTCTGCAACCTTGGGAGTTAAAAAAGGTTTATACATCGTTTTAAAGCTTACAATCAGGATATTCACATTAGTTTACGGAACTAGCAAAATTCGCAAAGAAATTAGCAAAATTTTTCAGACATAACGGCTAAATGTAGACCAACAATTTTTGAACATCGATTTCTCAGAACTGGAGAATTGGCCAAACGCTCTTTCGGTGCCATGATACGAAGGTTATATGGGTCGAGGAACGTTTGTTTGAATTTGGCTCAACAGGTCTTACTTAACGGAATAGAAAATCGGCCAAATGCAAGGCAAAACGAAATTTCGTAAATTCGCATTGAGTTTTCTTGCTATACTCGAAACGTTTTATCCCAAACCAAGTAAAAACCGTCCCTCCGCAGAAGACCGAATTTCCAATCTGCCAAAAATTTCCCTGGCTTATCCCTAGTGGGGGGGGGTGGGGGGGGCCGCCCCCCATTCGGCGACCTCCCCTCCATTTGAGGAGCCCCCTCCATGAAAAGCCCCCCATAAATTCCGACCTCCCCCCATAACCCCAAAAATTGCAAAATTTTACCATTTTTACCCTAAATTTTCAAAAAATTTTCCGGCTTCGCCGGATTTTTGACTAAATTATAGCTATTTTAGCTTAAAAACACCTAAAATCTTTTCGCCTAAAAATACGGGTCTGGTCCCAAAATGTTAAACAGCACGAAAATAGGTTGAAGTAACAACTGTGGCAGTTTCTGTTACAAAAAAAACTGGGAGTGCTGATTTGGGATTTAAGGCATTTCTACGTGACGGACGCTCTTCGCCTCCCCGTAGAAGAGACCCAAATATTCTTATTCTATTCGATACTGCTGCTCCTTGTGTACTGTGAATAGCTAATAAGTCGCTTGGTTAGTTGTGAAATATTAAATTCCGTGGTTTGACTCCTAACATTTAGGTAAGTGGCTCAAACCCAGACAAGCCCAAATCTGTAAGCTGTGAGCACTATGGTCACTGTAGCGAATCTGACCCGGGCACTAACAGAACACCAACCAACATCCTAATCCTAGATCCTGGCAGATTAGCAGATCCTGTGAGAGGTCTAATTTTTCTCACCGGCATAACCTCATAACCTTTAGCTCTTCAACAACATTTGTTTGTGTTTGCAAAAGACACTTTACGCTATCTCATTCCTACATGGGCAAAGACATGTGCGACTCACTCCATGTTTTTCTTCAAGGGCATCCATTGCCACCAATAAAGTATAGGCCTTGAAAATATCGCTATGAGATACTCTTGTCAACCAGAACGATTCATTAATCAAACAGTCATACACCAGGCAAATCTGTCCAGAATTGTCCAATTCCTCATGAATTTCGCCTATGCTGATCGGAATTTTGAAGGCCCCTGGACTGGCTGAGTCCAACACTGCAGCCAGACCGTCCTCATCTAACGCCTAAAACAAGTAACACCTTTTTACATTAATACAGATGTCAATAAAAGGTAGAAGCATATACGTCTCGTACGGTGATGGTAATTTCCATGGAAAACTGTAGCTTGCGTGGCTGTATTGTGCATCTTTCGTGCATCGTGCATCTTTGATCTTAAATGCAGTTTAGATACATGCGAGAGTTCTAGACTATATGCGTATATATAGGCGACGCGACTGTATATACTGTTTAGCCTGGTGGGGCTACGGAAATCAGTTTACGGAGTAACAAAATCAGGAAATTATCAATTATTCAGTAAGTACCTCAGGCTCAGGCAAATCAGGACAAGTACAAATGTTAAGAAACACTTTCGGACTGGCAATTGCTCCTGCCGAAGCCTCCGTTAAAGAGTTTTTGGCTAGCTTGCATTTTACGCAGAACGCTGGATTCGGAGTAACATGATAGAATGGTGTATTTAGAAGCACATCCATAGACACGCCATAAACTTAAAATGTGGAAAACTAAAAACATAATTAACAAAACTTAATTGCAAAGTGCAGGCAGAGTGAAATAACGGAGAGCCTTGAAGTACGCGTTTTCTTAAATGAAACTTGGTCACCGGAACAGGTTTGGTTCACTATACTGCAGATAGGACACCACAAGATCAGCAGGTGCGACACGTCATTGTACTCCCTAAGAACGGTTCATTGTGTCCGTTTGTCAGTTTCTGGTTGACCGTTTGTCCGCTCACATACTGGCTCATACCTTTCCGTTTGTTCGCTTGTCTGTTTGTCCGCTTGTCTTTTTGTCCGTTTGAGTTGTTGATTCAGTTTTCTGTTTGCCCGGTTGTCTGTTTGTCCGTAAGGGATGTCCGTTTAGACTTCAGCACTGCTCTACTTTTCCGGTTATCCGTAAGCAACAAATATGAATCAGTTTAAAAAGCAAACCAGACAAACGGAGAAACGAACAAACGGAAACGGACAAACGGAAAGCTAGGTATGAACTGATCTGTGAGTTCAGCAAAACGGATAAACGGAGAAACGGAAATTCGGACAAACAGACAAACTGACAAAAGGAAAATAGGTAAGAACCGGGTTTAAGAAAGCGAATTAAATTTTATTTGTAAAGGCTTAGGCTGAAAAACTTTGACTAGCGAACTATTGCAATGAATTGTTCAAATACTAGTGAATTCATAGTTTATTCGTACATACACTATGGTCAGATTGTAAATACATTACTTCCTAAACTTTAAACATAAAGCGAACAAAAGTATCAGTTAAAAGATATTAACTAATACCTAATATATATAATAAGTCAATAAGCATCAAGTGGATCCCGACATTTTCCCGAGCACTTAAGGAGGGGGGTCGCTTTGGGTCAAAATCGATAGTCACGGATTTCGCTCATTTTCACACACAATTTAGGTACATATGTTTTCAAAAACAAGACAAAACATTAGAGTTCGAAATCAAACTGTGGCAGAGATATTCAGCTATAAAGTTGGAAAATTTGAAAATCACTATGATTTGCCCACCAAGGTCATGTTGAGACAGAACGGCAGCGAAATTTTGGTCAACTAATTAATTCTGTGGGTTGGCTAATATTAATACTAAAACGGGTCCGGGATGTCCAGCCAGTTGTTCACAGTACATTCTTCAATTGTGAACTGAGCCTTTTTCAGCTAACTGTGCCCTCAAACTTAATCTTTCTCTAACTTTCAGATACTCCATTTCTGACACATAGTTCTATTAGAAAAGTTGTTCAGCTCGGCAGTAGCTATCGACTGATACCCAATTTGTCCATATTTTGGAAAATTCAAAAATTGACTTTTGTGACCTTTATAAGAGATCAAAGGAGCCGACACGACAAAAAAGTTCTACCTTGAATCATTTGCCTTTACCATAATGTCCGGCAGGCATTGAGAGTTTTATGTGCCAATTTTGGTGACTTTCGAGAAAGTAACGGGTGGGAAATTATTAAAAGAACGTGAAAATTGTGAAAAATGATGATTTTTGGCAAAATTAGCACATTTTGTGGCAAGCTTTTTTAGCGCACTACAAATGGTCGAAATTTGAAACTAATGCTGTATGCGTAGAGTACAACTATCTGTAAGCAATTTCTGTAGCTTTTGCCAATCGTGCAGGAGAGGCGAAAATGTTTCGCTGGTCCTGTTTTTCGTGGTACAAAAAGCACCATTTTTATAAAATTTTGACTTTGAAAAATCGCCCAAAATCCGACACTCAACAGAATTGTACCAGAAGGGTTATTTGCACTCTCTGATATGTCCTTAACATGTACAAAAAGGTTGTAGCGCTGTATCTTGCATACAGCGAAAAATTTTCTGCCACAAACTTTTTAACCTAGCTTTTTTATTTTCCAATATGTTTAGCACATGTGAAGGTCACCTTTGAAGCTCTACAGTACGATAGAAGCAATATTTCGCAAAACGCTCTAGTCTCGTTTTGAGGACCCATTGGGACTACAAAATATGTGCAAATGAGCATAATCGGAGATGGTCGAAAAATCGGCCAAAAAGCGACCCCTTAAGGTGCTGGTTTCCTTTCGGGTATTTTTGACTCCTACGGCTGTAATCCTTTACGCAAAGGGCTAAAACTTACGAAATAACCTATTTCCGTGCTCTTTAACATTTTAGGACCAGTCCCGTATTCTTAGGCCAAAAGATAAGAAAGTTTTGGTTTTTGGCCTTAAGCTCCCAGTAGGTAGACAAAACACGGGCTTGGTTGGTATGGCTGGAAAGAGGACTCGAAAATGAACATTTTTGCTCTTACAACCTTTGAGCTATCTCCAGTGGTTAAGTCAGTATAAGCAAAAACTGTTTTTAGGGTAAAAAATGGCCATTTTCGAGGAAATCAGTTTTTCCAAAATTACTGCCACATGTTAAGGACAAAATTGGCTTAGTTATACTCAATCGATACATCGTCCAAATGCACATTTTATGAATGCTTATTAGCCGGACTTTATTGCTTTCAGCTAGAGATTTCGCCGAAAAACCATTTTGGCAAAACTGCGATTATTTTGTTTCGAACATCGATTTCTCAAAAACTACTCGACGGATTCCGGAGATTTTCGGCAGAATCGAAATTCGCACTTCTGTGGAGGGACGTTTTTCTTGGTTTGGGCTAAAACATATTGAGTAGCCAGAAAACTCAATGCGAAGTTGCGAAATTTCGTGTTACTGTGCATTTGGCCGATTTTCTCGACCGTTAAGACCTGCTGAGCCAAATCCAAAAAACGTCCCTCGGCCCACATGCCCTTCATATCGTGGCCCAAAAAGAACTTTTGGCCGATTCTTCAGTTTTGAGAAATCGATTTTCAAAAACTTTTGGTCTATATTCGTCCTGTTAGATATCAGCTTGTCAGAAAATTTCTGCTATTTTTTTGGTAATTTTGCCAGTTCTGTAAGCTCATGTGAATGCACAGATAATAAGCTTTAAAACGATGTATTAAGCTCTTTGCAACTACCAAAATTGCGAAAGTTATAGCGTTTCAAAAAATAACCACAAAAGCACTGCACAAAAGGATACCACAACCTTAAGCTCATTTTCTGTAACCAGATTTTTCATGCGTTGACCCTATTATAGCTTTTTATGTGCGCAACGACAGCCTTCGAATGATATACATATTGGGCGGTTTTCGTCACTTTCAATTTTGATCCATTTTGAC
Organism: Trissonchulus latispiculum; assembly: GCA_030248195.1. Taxonomy (NCBI): domain Eukaryota; kingdom Metazoa; phylum Nematoda; class Enoplea; order Enoplida; family Ironidae; genus Trissonchulus; species Trissonchulus latispiculum. The sequence continues at coordinate 13,528 of JASAND010001076.1, forward strand.
CGGTTTCGCTTATTTTTCATCCCTTTCAGACAATGTAACACATTTTTCCAACCGTCTGACGCTTAGGCTCTATTACAGAGCTAGCTACATCAAGCTTTTTATCGACGCAACGAGAGCTTTCGAATGATGCTGATATCAGCCCGATTCGACAACTTTCAATTTTTACCCATTTTTACTGCTTTTGGCCACTTTGACCGTTTTGGGGCCCCGTAACTCATTTTTCCTAGATTTTGACGTTTTAGACCTGTTACAACGCAACGCAACGCTGCACGTAACGAGAGCTTTCGAATGTTATCCATATTAGAGGTTTCCGTTACTTTGAATTTTGACCCATTTTGCCATCACTGCATCCAGTGCACAGCACTGACTGATTCTGGTATATATACACTCAGGTGCGAGGAGGGTCCTCACGGGTCCCACCCCACACGCAAACTTTTAGACCAACTCGTTGACTCTGGCTCAAGATAAAGACGAACGAAAAACCATTTTTGGCTGCGTAACTCTAAACGGGTACACTTCCAGAACTAGGTTCCATTACAACTTTTTAATTTCTCGTTAAGGGGTATCGAATGATACCAAAATTAGGCAATTTGAACTTTGGTGTGCAGCATCAGCATATCGAGTAATTGTGTACTTTACCTTACCCCCCCCCCCCGGATGCGGTTCAGATCCATATGCCGCCACATGCAAAATTTCGACCCGATCGGCCCAACCAATCTGGAGATCGATAGGCGACACGAAAATGTGAATAAGAAGAAAACTTAAACATGCCCAGAACATAGGGTTCAATCCTATTGGAAGAGGGCAGGAACCCAAAAAGTCTTAAAATGCACACTCGAAAGCAACATTTAACGAGCTATTACAATTCTGGGGATGGAAACATTGACGTGAAGTAAGTGCCAGATTATTCCACCTAAGAAAAAGCCATCTTCAACGAAAGTCTTTCGTAAGACTAAGAGGAGTCCAACTAGTTCAATTTCATCACCTAAAAGATTAAAGTTAAACTTCAGTGGAGTCAACACGTTACACAGTAATGTAATTAATTCCACGACTACCTACTGTACTCAAACAACAATATCTGTACAAAAATAATCCAGTCCAGCCAGCTTTTGGCTCGCAGTGGCACGCAACTACCGAACTATACAATTGTCGAAAGGTTCCCTATCAAAACGTCTAAAGTCACAACGTCTAACGTTCATAACGTCTACTGACGAAACGTCTACTGACGAAACGATTAATTTTTCTAAAATTGTGTCACACGTTCAAAACGTCAAAACTTTCCCAACTTTTGGTGATTAATTGTACTTATTTTGTATGGGCCTGGGTCAGTTTTCTTAAAGGCCGCTTTGGGTATGGGTGGCACGATCTTGCCAAATCTTGAATTTGAAGTTTTGGTATTGTCCCAAATATACTTCTTATTTTCTGCACTAGCTTTAGTATTCGACTATTCATTGACTATTCACTGAATATTTACTGAATATTGATTACTGACTGTAAACAGTAAAGATGGTGCAACAGATTTCATTGATTGCCGATTACTTATCAATTTAAGCATCTTCTAAATTTCTAGAATTGAAAAGTGTAATGTAAATTGTAAATGTTTCAAGTCATTTGCATTTGCACACACTGGCTTTTCAGAAATATTTAAAAACTAAACACAATTTAAAATGAAACAATAAACTAGAAGTACAGTTTAATTTAATGTGATTTTTAAATACATTTACTTCAAAAATAACATTAAACCTGATTTGCTTTCTTTAAAATGATTTTAGACGTTTTGAACGTGTGACACAATTTTAGAAGAATTAGGCGTTTTGTCAGTAGACGTTTCGTCGTTAGACGTTTCATCGGTAGACCTTATGAACGTTAGACGTTTTGAACGGACACCGCTTCGAAACGCCGTCATCTAAGCCTTAACTGTTAACTTGTCCTAACTTTCGCACAAACTATATATATAGCACATTTCCCCACTATGTATATATCGGGAGACAATTGTAAAATTCGCCAACAGGTTATACATGTAGACATTCAAAACTCCGGAAATCCCGTGGCTCCCCGCAAGGACAAAAAGGCACACAAATCTAGTCCTTCCAAACACTATTAAATATAAATCAAATTCTGCCTTGACGACAATTGCCCCAGCTTGACGACGAAGTGTTTAACAATTGCAATTATTACATTTCCTGAAACCTACAACGCAAAACACTAGTAAAAATCAAGGTTTACTGAAAATACAAATTTTACAAATTATACACAGTAGCGTCACCATCGTACAGATAGAGCTAATTCCAATGGAAGAGAAACACAGGAAACAGACTAAACGCGAACTACATATGAAAGAGAAAGAAACGTATGTACGCAGTAAAACAACGAAACAATATACGACGGACATAAAAATTCCATCTTATAACGCAAAACCAAACGAAAAGTACGATATTGCATGAATGTTAACAATAAAACAAGCAAAGATATAGCAATAAGAAAATACAGCAAATAAAAAGGAAAGCCAAGCATAAAACTGTACACTAGTCATACACGCCCATCTTCACACTTGTCCGATTTCCATGACGTCAATTTAGCAATGAAACAGGACAGAACGACTACAAGCTAATGCTCACCAATAATGTATTCTTGGGAAGTGTGGAAGAATAATGCGCCCAAATAGTTCTACCAAGACACACTCTATGTTATCAGAGCAAAAACTATGCTCTGCTCGCTAACGGCCCACCCCCCCCCCCGCAAATCAGATCCATCACCTCAAAGAATTTTGTGCGCTATGTTTGTGTTCCAATGCTCGAAGTAGGCACAAAATTCGCGCACGCACCGCACTGCTTGTGTTTTCGAGCTTAAGGTGGTGATTCCTTTTGGGCACATATTGTTGTTTGGCGGCGTAAATCAAAATGAAATTTGATGAAACTTTCCGAAATATATAAGTTCTTTTAGCGTTCTAACACCCTCCGCGCAATCCCGCTTCAAAAATTCGACGTCTCCGTTCAGGGTGGTTTTTGTCAATTTTTGACAGTTAGGCAGTTGCTGTACAGCTATGATTATACAAGTAGGAAAAATGCTCCTTGCAGTCGCATGTAAAATGCAATATGAGCTATGATGGTCAACATTTAAATATGTCAAGGACAAGATTTAAAACGTCTAATATGAGCCAGCATCTAAATCGGTAAAGGACAAGCTGTAACTGGCTAATATGAGCCGCCACGTTTCTCTTGGGCTCATATTGACGCTCGCTGCCGTGGTTTCAACGGCTTGACATCACGACGACCTCTTACCATCTTGCCTACAGACTCTTTACTTTTATTCTCAATCCCAAGTCTGAAAAAATCCTCACCGTCTTGCGTAATGTCATTAGCTTCATATAATGCTTGGTTATAGGTATCCTGTCTGAATCTAATTTCACTAGCTCAAACACCGTATTTAAGGTATATATGTGAACACTTTAAGCAGCTAAAGTTCTCCCCTTTAAAGCTGAATTAAGTGGCATATACATTTGGTATATACCAGTTTTCTAAATCATAGACACACACTGCAAACTAGATACAAATGCATAAAGCTCCAGTAAACCGGTATTCTTCAAGTCTCAGTAACGGCTTACTGTACAAAGCACTTATACAATAAAATACACAGCTGATGTGTAAAACTTTGATGTGTGCTTACCCACTTGACTTTAATAGTAAGAAAGAAAAATAGTTAACTTAACTTAGTATCCTCGCGTCAATATGAGCCCAAGAGAAACGTGGCGGCTCATATTAGCCAGTTACAGCTTGTCCTTTACCGATTTAGATGCTGACTCATATTAGACGTTTTAAATCTTCTCCTTGACATATTTAAATGTTGACCATCATAGCTCATATTGCATTTTACATGCGACTGCAAGGAGCATTTTTCCTACTTGTCCTTCTTCCAATTTTTGGGAGCGCTGCTCTTAGGCAGAAGTAGTCTGCAATTTATTACTCCCAGAAGAGTCTCTATTTCAAACAATGACCACTGTCTTCGGGGGTTTGACCACTGGTCAATAGGCCACCTAGACCATAGTGACCAGTGGTCACTTCCGTCGGTTCTGAAAATATGCTCATTGAAACGAGCGTAGACAATTTACTATATATGCCCCCAACCAAAACCCCGAAAAACGCTGTTTTAGGAGGATTGACCACTGGTCAATAGGCCACCTAGACCATGGTGACCAGTGGTCACTTCCGTCGGTTCTGAAAATATGCTCATTGAAACGAGCGTAGTCGATTTACTCTATCTGCCCCCAACCGAAACCCTGAAAAACGCTGTTTTATGGGGTTTGACCACTGGTCAATAGACCACCTAGACCATAGTGACCAGTGGTAACTTCCGTCGGGTCTGAAAATATGCTCATTGAAACTAGCGTAGTCGATTTACTATATATGCCCCCAATAAAAACCTCTAAAAACGCTGTTTTAGGGGGTTTGACCACTGGTCAATAGGCCACCAAGGCCATAGTGACCAGTGGTCACTTCCGTCGGTTCTGAAAATATGCTCATTGAAACGAGCGTAGTCGATTTACTATAAATGCCCCCAACCGAAACCCCGAAAAACGCTGTTTTATGGGGTTTGACCACTGGTCAATAGGCCACCTAGACCATAGTGACCAGTGGTCACTTCCGTTTGTTCTGAAAATATGCTCATTGAAACGAGCGCAGTCGATTTACTATATATGCCCCCAACCAAAATCCCGAAAAACGCTGTTTTAGGGGGTTTGACCACTGGTCAATAGGCCACCTAGGCCATAGTGACCAGTGGTCACTTCCGTCGGGTCTGAAAATATGCTCATTGAAACTAGCGTAGTCGATTTACTATATATGCCCCCAACCAAAATCTTTAAAACGCGTTTTAGGTGGTTTGACCACTGGTCAATAGGCCACCTAGACCATGGTGACCAGTGGTCACTTCCGTCGGTTCTGAAAATATGCTCATTGAAACGAGCGTAGTCGATTTACTATAAATGCCCCCCACCAAAATCCCGAAAAACGCTGTTTTAGGGGGTTTGACCACTGGTCAATAGGCCACCTAGAAAAATAGTGACCAGTGGTCACTTCCGTCGGTTCTGAAAATATGCTCACTGAAACGAGCGTAGTAGATTTACTATAAATGCCCCCAACCGAAACCCCTAAAAACGCTGTTTTATGGGGTTTGACCACTGGTCAATAGGCCACCTAGACCATAGTGACCAGTGGTCACTTCCGTCGGTTCTGAAAATATGCTCATTGAAACGAGCGTAGACGATTTACTATATATGCCCCAACCAAAATCCCGAAAAACGCTGTTTTAGGGGGTTTGACCACTGGTCAATAGGCCATCTAGGCCATAGTGACCAGTGGTCACTTCCGTCGGTTCTAAAAATATGCTCATTGAAACGAGCGTAGTCGATTTACTATATATGCCCCCAACCGAAACCCCGAAAAACGCTGTTTTATGGGGGTTGACCACTGGTCAATAGGCCACCTAGACCATAGTGACCAGTGGTCACTTCCGTCGGTTCTGAAAATATGCTCATTGAAACGAGCGTACTCGATTTACTATATATGCCCCCAACCAAAACCCCGAAAAACGCTGTTAAAGTGACTTTTCCAAACTTTGACCCTAACTTTGACCATGGGCGAGGTGCCACGGGGCCATGCTGACCAGCGGTCACTTCGGGCGGTTTCGGCAGTATGCTCATCGTGTTCAGCGACCCCGATTTACTATATATGGGCACCACCAAATGGCCGAAAATAGCCGTTTTTACGGACTTTTCCCAACTTTGACCCTGGGCGAGGAACCACGGGCGCCATGGGGCCTGAGGGTCACATCCATCGGTTTTGGCAGTATGCTCATCGTTTTCAGCGACCCCGATTTACTATATATGCGCACCACCAAATGGCCAAAAAACGCTATTTTAGACGACTTTTTGACAATTTTCTGTGTTGGGACCTCGAAAAATTTCTAAGTCCAAACGTCGATTTTTCCATTTTTGACCATCTGTAAAAATCGACCCAGAGCGAAATTCGGAAATCAAACATAAACTTGATCTGGACCATAACCTAGATAATCAAAAATTAGTATAGAAAAATTTTTCCTATGGGCCGTTTGAAAAATCGGTGTGCGCAAAAATCGCCCTATAAAAGTGGTCGATACAGAGAAAAAAACCCCCACTAAACTTGTATCAAAAAGTCGATTTTTTCAAAGTTCATTTTTTCCGGACAAGTTTGGTAAAGCTCTTGGCCTGGAGATTTCAAAAATGTAAACTTTAGCTCTCAACTCCCTACCGTTAATGAGTTATGGCTAATTAACAGTTTCCCTAATCCGCAAAGTGCCTTTATAGCTCATATTATGAGGGGCGCTCCGCGCACCCTCATGATTCATTCGAAAGATCTTGTTGAGCTCTACATTTTTGCTCTTTAAAGTACCATTCTAGCTTTTCGCTATCGTGAGATATTTTCTCTACTTTTTATAGCCGATTTTCCTATTTTGGCGTTAAAAACTTGTCATTTTTGCAGAAATCAAATAATGCGCCATTTCTTGAACTACGCAAGCCGTAAAATCAAACTAAGGGCGTCGATCTGCAGGTCTCACAGGGGCAAATTATCCGACGCATGATCCTCTTGCAACTGCTATCCTGTAGGCTGGTATCATAAAAATGTAGTTTTTTTCCAAAGATTGTGGAGCATTCACCATGCAAGCTGGAAGACTGCTACTGAATAAATGTGTTCTGCACAAATATACCCAGGGACGATTTTTTAGTTGCCCCGATTGCTGCTTTCTAGCTAAAGTAATCGCTTGACAAATTCGGAAAAAGTAGGTAAAATACAGGTTACGCACACATTTCAGCTTATTTCTCTATAACGAAGAGCGATTTCAGAATAAAAAATCGTCCCCAGCTATTTGATGGAGGTATCGAATGATGTAACCTATGTCTCGCGAAAAAATTTACTTGAGTCTGCAAAAATTCTGGAAAATTATACTACAAAGGGAATCACCACCTTAAGCACATAAACATAGAGCGAGTGAGCGTACCCCCGTTTCGACTAGGTACTGATTTGCGGGGGAGGCACTAGGGTCTAATTTGCCGGGGGTGGGCCGTTAGCGTGCAGAGCATAGTTTTTGCTCTGATAAAATAGAGTGTGTACCTAGTGGCACACTCTTATATTATGTACTCTTCATACATGGGCAAGGTCTTACTTCACAGGGTGTACCAGAAATTATTTTGCGCGGGTCCCCCTTCGCACAACGGACGAGGGGGGCGTGCGACGTGGAGAGGAGGGCGATAGAATAGCAGCGCTCGCACATTTTCAAAGTGTATATTAGCAAGTATATATGCAGCCTCGTCTGGCAATTTCCATTCGTTTTCACTCATTTCACAGATAGGAAGTTGCTTGCGAAGCTCTTTAAATTTTCCGCATTTTTGTACAAATTAAATTAGGACAATATTCGCTAAATAGCATCTAGTTTTTCTGAATAATTTGAGCTAAATTGCGCAAGTCTGACCTTATATATAAACAGCGTTTGTTTCGCTCGCGCTGCGCGGTCCCCCTGATTTTGCCTGCGCACTGCGCGGTCCCCTCAGCAATCAGGGTGTACCTGGTACACCCTCAGCCTCAGTACACCCCTTGCGCATGTATGGTACTCTTGGTTCTACCAAGACTACATATTATATAATGATGCGTGAGAGTATGCATTAGGCATGCACTCTCTGTAATAAAAGCAGAAACTTATGCTCTCTCTGTTATAAAAGCAGAAACTATCTACGTATGTATGTATGAAAGTAAGTATATTATAGGTAAGCTGATTCGCTCTAAATTCAGGTGCTTAACCCTTTCATGCCGGGAAGGGCCATATGGCCCAAGTGGTGATTTTCGTTATTTTATTTTTGGGACAGGGTCCAGTTGCCGGTTGGCAGTCTGGAAACTTGCTCCTTTTTTCTTCAACGCGTCCACCCTATTTTCTGAAAATATTTCCACACCTGCTTGAAAAATAGAGTTTCTATAGCATTCCGCCGGCAATTTTGATGATTTCAAGCCATGTTCGAGCACTGCATTCAAACGAATCCAAAGCTGGCGGTAGTTCGTCAGCGGAAAAGCCGTTTCATCAGGTGATAGGGGAGATTCTGCGCATTAAAATAACGTATAGTTTATTCGGCCTCAGAATCAACTCTTGCTCCTAGAAATCAATTAGTTGATTTTCTGCAATGGAACTTTCTCAAAAATTTGCACTTTTTCCGATTTTGACGGCTTCTAACTTTTTCTGGGTGCATCGGGGACCCTTCAATGCTTACATACGAAATGTAGAGCAATCAATTCTCTGTCGATTGGTGGCAGTCCCATCTCTCTACGTGCTCCCAGTAAAAAATGGCAGCCAAAAGTGTGAAATCGGTCATTTTCAGCCGTTAGTCCGGAGGAAATTCAGGCATCAAAGGATTATACAACAGTGTTGGAAATTCAAATTTTCGACTTACAACATCCTTCTGCTGCATTTTCATTGCGTTTTTGGCCTAAATTCACGATTCCTAACCGGTTTTGACCATATTTTAAAAAGTCGCCAAACTCAATAACCCTTTCATGCCGGGAAGGGCCATATGGCCCAAGTGGTGATTTTCGTCATTTTATTTTTGGGACAGGGTCCAGTTGCCGGTTGGCAGTCTGGAAACTTGCTCCTTTTTTCTTCAACGCGTCCACCCTATTTTCTGAAAATATTTCCACACCTGCTTGAAAAATAGAGTTTCTATAGCATTCCGCCGGCAATGAAAATTTTGATGATTTCAAGCCATGTTCGAGCACTGCATTCAAACGAATCCAAAGCCGGCGGTAGTTCGTCAGCGGAAAAGCCGTTTCATCAGGTGATAGGGGAGATTCTGCGCATTAAAATAACGTATAGTTTATTCGGCCTCAGAATCAACTCTTGCTCCTAGAAATCAATTAGTTGATTTTCTGCAATGGAACTTTCTCAAAAATTTGCACTTTTTCCGATTTTGACGGCTTCTAACTTTTTCTGGGTGCATCGGGGACCCTTCAATGCTTACATACGAAATGTAGAGCAATCAATTCTCTGTCGATTGGTGGCAGTCCCATCTCTCTACGTGCTCCCAGTAAAAAATGGCAGCCAAAAGTGTGAAATCGGTCATTTTCAGCCGTTAGTCCGGAGGAAATTCAGGCATCAAAGGATTATACAACAGTGTTGGAAATTCAAATTTTCGACTTACAACATCCTTCTGCTGCATTTTCATTGCGTTTTTGGCCTAAATTCACGATTCCTAACCGGTTTTGACCATATTTTAAAAAGTCGCCAAACTCAATAACCCTTTCATGCCGGGAAGGGCCATATGGCCCAAGTGGTGATTTTCGTCATTTTATTTTTGGGACAGGGTCCAGTTGCCGGTTGGCAGTCTGGAAACTTGCTCCTTTTTTCTTCAACGCGTCCACCCTATTTTCTGAAAATATTTCCACACCTGCTTGAAAAATAGAGTTTCTATAGCATTCCGCCGGCAATGAAAATTTTGATGATTTCAAGCCATGTTCGAGCACTGCATTCAAACGAATCCAAAGCCGGCGGTAGTTCGTCAGCGGAAAAGCCGTTTCATCAGGTGATAGGGGAGATTCTGCGCATTAAAATAACGTATAGTTTATTCGGCCTCAGAATCAACTCTTGCTCCTAGAAATCAATTAGTTGATTTTCTGCAATGGAACTTTCTCAAAAATTTGCACTTTTTCCGATTTTGACGGCTTCTAACTTTTTCTGGGTGCATCGGGGACCCTTCAATGCTTACATACGAAATGTAGAGCAATCAATTCTCTGTCGATTGGTGGCAGTCCCATCTCTCTACGTGCTCCCAGTAAAAAATGGCAGCCAAAAGTGTGAAATCGGTCATTTTCAGCCGTTAGTCCGGAGGAAATTCAGGCATCAAAGGGTTAAACTTGAAAACACAAGTAGAAAAATTTGTGTTTCTTTCGAGCTTCAACTGGCATGCACAGAGTTGGACGCGGCAGCAGGTACAGAGGGAAGTAAATTTTCTTAACCGCAATTTGCAAATTTCTATCAAATCCTGGTTAGTGGTAATTTAGGTCAATTAATAGTAAAAATTCCCAATTTCCCCTTCGTTTACAATAATATGTAGCCCACTCATTGGACAAATTATCTATACTTGCTGTTTGGTTTATTTTTATTTTGTAAAAATGTTTTGGATGTTTGGAAGGGCAGCATAACTGTCAGTCCTTACTGCAGTTTCGAGTTTTAAATTTGTTTAACCGCTTTTTTTAATTTCAATATTACAAGTTTCTGGATCTTATGGGTTTCTGTTCATTTCGATAAGCTACAAGAAAAATACAAAAGATTTTAAATCTTCACGTTTATGCACCGCACTCCGCAACCACTATCGAATTTTTCTGAAATTTTCACCATTTTTATCAAGTGACAGTTGACATGAGGTTAATCAGCACACTCTTCGTGATAACCAAAAAGCAGGAATTTCTATAGAAGATTATAAGCTAAAATGGAAAGTTTTTGCTTTGGCTAAACCTCTATTGTTAAGCAGCACGAAAATAAACCATTCTGAAAGTTTCCATTAATGCCATATAAATTTAGAGGAGTATTAAAATTAACACCAATAAGGTACATTAGGCTCTGATTTGCGAGGAAGCTCAGCAACTAGGAAGCAGGGTCTAGTTTCTGTTCTGGTAACAGATAGCATGCTTAGACATACCCTAGGTACTCATTTTGTGCTCTTCAGACTTATTTTTAGTGTGGAGGACACCTCATTCGAGATTCCCCCCATGAAATGTCCCCGTAACCCCAAAATTGCCAGGTTCTATCAAAATCTAATATTGAAAACGAGAGTTTGAAAAGAAAAGTTATGAATTTTGCACCATGAAATAAAACACACCATAAACAAATAGGAATGCTGACCTGAAATCTACTAAAGCATCAACGTCATCTCCCAATACGCTTACGTAAATGTCATCTTATACATGCTGGCACACAACATAATCATGAATTTGGCTAAACTCAGTCTATGACAATTGTTTTGAGAGATCATTGTTACATGGAAGGGGAAACCCGCTTGCCATGGACCCGGAATCGATATAGGCATGTGTATAGTGGATGGCCATAGTTGCTTGTAACACGCAACTCCACAACTGATACAGGCAAAGCTTCAGTATTCTAGAATAAAGCTGCGCAGCAAATGAAATGAACATCACACTAAAATTGTTTTTATAAATTGCTGACGATGGTAAGGCTACACCAATCAAAGTTTGTTTAGAATCAGTTTCCCAACAAGAGAAAAAGAAATCAATCACGAGTACATACACAAGCTTGCCTTCTACACAAGAAATAAAAATGCTCCTCTGGAGCATGAAAAAAGTAATATGGGTGATGGTAAGGTTGTAAAAACAAAAGAGGACTAGTCTTTAAAATGCTTAATATGGGGGCTAGGTTCAAAAATAGAAGGGGATTAGGTTGTGAGCGAATTAATATGGGCACAGCTTCGCCGAACAACCCATATATATTTACAGGAGAACCAGGAATGTCACCTCAAATGATGACTGTATCCGTGGAAGGGGGCCGGCGTTTCAAGACTTAACGCCCTACACGAACTCCTGTTACCCAACAGTGGGTTACTGACTCACTGACTTTATTACTGACAAAGTGAACACATACCTGCACCAAAAAGACCTGATTTGGTTTCCCTTTATCATTGTACGTAAAATTTCCAAGCCAAATCTCGCGCTGGACTGAATTAGCAACGTCAGCTTCAGAAACAAATCCCTACAAAGTATAAGCAGAGTACATAATAGAATAAGAGTATGAAACTCTTAAGCTCGCTACTATATGTGCTAAACATGATTAAGGGGGTTGCCAATTTACGACCATCTCCAATGTTTCTCATTTTCACATATTTCACATATTTCACATACATACTCCCCATGAGTCCGCAAACAAGACAGTTGCGTTTATTGCAAAACTTTCCCTGTCATTCACAATAGTCTTCTAAAGGTGACCCCGACCTGTGTTAAGCATAGATAGGAAGAGGAAAAAGTTTGGAAAATTTTGCGGTGATCAAAAGTTTGAGCGCTGTGCAAGAGCAAATGAGCTACAACTTGCCACAATGTTAATCTGGACTAGGTAGCGTTTTATTATCTATATGAGGTGTTTTTGCGATAGCTCAGCAATTATTTAGAAATTTGCAAAGTTGGATGAAGTCGGTCTCTGCACAATGTTTTTAGTCGAACACCTAACCGAAGATATGTTTCGTCCTGCCCTGAACTAACCATTCACAAATTTCTCGTATAGATATTAACACAGTACACAAATAGGGTTCAATTTGCATACACACAATGCATGCTACTACATGGGAGTAGATCACACGACTTTTGGTCACCGCGTTGGTGTTTTGCCTCAAAATACGCCATTTTCTCAAATTTTTGAATATAACGGTCCATAAGTCGGCTGAAAGCCGGGATATTCCAACCAAATTTGGTGTACCAATTTGCACATGTGAAATGAAGATGTGTTTCACTGCAATTGCTGATGCTGAACTGTGGATGCATGCCTCAGTTCGATAACGAGGACTATAGTCAAAAACGGCAAATTTTCAAATTTTCCAAATATAACCAAATTTTATATCAAATTGCAGCCCTCGATGTCCTGAACATTTTATTTTCTTGCACAAAGTCTCTACAAAGCAGTATGAGAAAGTTAGAGCGCGTTAAAATTTGAAGTAAACTTAAGGGGGTCCATTTTTTGGTCATTTTTTCGACTTTTTCCGATGTCGCTCATTTTTACAAATTTCATAGTCCAAACTGTATACTTTAACGAGTTTTTGAAATTAAAGTCGTAAGTCTTACGGTTGTTGAGTAATTTGACCTCAAATTTGACCTCAAAGTTGAGATTTCATGTGTTAATCATAGGAAATGTGAAAAGCTGTCACTTTTTCACGTGCTTTTGATGTCTGTTAAATTTGGTGCCAAATTTTAATATTTCAAAAATTCATTAAAATTTTTTAAAGACCTAAATCAAAATTCTGATTCCTACAAATCACAGTTCGGAAACATGGCAAAAATATGATATAAAGTTTGGGCGGATCCATTTTGCCATTCGCGAGAATTCTCTGGCGCACGTGAAAAACTGACAACTTTTCACATTTCCTATGTTTAACACATAAAATCTCAACTTTGAGGTCAAATTACTCAGCAACCGTAAGACTTACGACTTTAATTTCAAAAACTCGTTAAAATATACAGTTTGAACTATGAAATATGTAAAAATGAGCGACATCGGAGAAAGTCGAAAAAATGACCAAAAAATGGACCCCCCCCCCAAGTCGGAATGAGCTTGATCAAATTTTCAAGCACCGTTACTTGCTAGCTACTTGGCGTATTTTTGTCATTTGTACAGCAATAGACTGCGCCAGAAAAATGTATTACTTTGATTGGCTAGGCCGTACTCCTATGTCATACTATGTGTACACGACTTCTAAACCTTCTGTTGAGGTCAAATTACTCAGCAACCGTAAGACTTACGACTTTAATTTCAAAAACTCGTTAAAATATACAGTTTGAACTATGAAATATGTAAAAATGAGCGACATCGGAGAAAATCGAAAAAATGACCAAAAAATGGACCCCCCCCCCTAAGTCGGAATGAGCTTGATCAAATTTTCAAGCACCGTTACTTGCTAGCTACTTGGCGTATTTTTGTCATTTGTACAGCAATAGACAGCACCAGAAAAATGCATTACTTTGATTGGCTAGGCCGTACTCCTATGTCATACTATGTGTACACGACTTCTAAACCTTCTGAGAGGTATACTGGCGTAAATGCTAAATTGTAGGAATTAACTGGATTGACCCTGGACTCTAAAAATTGTCTTGTTTTTCGACACATATGGGGGTATTATACAAAAAATGAGCTAAACCGGTGACTATAAAATTTAGTACATGGCGACCCCCCCCTTAATATGATCAGTTCGTTAACTCGGGACTCCCTCCCTCCCTGAAAAGTTCGAGGGGAGGGGTCCTACCTTGAACAATCTACATGTTTTCATACAAACGCGTGCCTGATCGCTGATTCGCTGATATAATATAAAAATTGTTGCAGCAACAATTTTTATAGCATTGGAAAGAGCAGAAAACATGTTACTAAGTTGTCGAATTAATTTTTTAATTGCATTAACCTAACTAAAGTTATAATTAATTAATTAAAATTACTAATAAAATAGCTACCGTAAACCTAAGGCTAATTAGCAATCAGCGAGTAGACACACGTTTGTATGAAATCTTGTAAATGGTGAAAGGGGTGGGACCCTTGCCCCCACTGGCGGATCCAGGATTTCGTGACGGGGGGGGGCGGTAAAATTTTTTCAGCGGGGGGTCTGGGGGGCGGAGCCCCCCAAAAGTGGAAGAAAATTTTTGTTTTTGCAATAAAATTGGTCTTCGGATCTTTAATTCTTTTCATACAGAAGAACTGAGAAAATTTTTTAAAATTCTTGACATTTTTAGGCAAAAATGGTAATTTTCTCCGAAAAATCGGACGCATTTCAAGCTTTTTCTTCATAAATGCAATAAATATGCGGTTAAAAAGAATAAAATTCGCGCCGAAGGCGCGAAATTTTTTGTTTTTTGCCCTTTTTCCCTTCTCTCTCCTTAATTTTTTCTACCTTCGAATCGCGACGGGGGGGGGGCGGCCGCCTCCTCCCTGGATCCGCCCCTGCTTGCCCCCCCCCGAAAGTTTTCGGGGGGGGGGGGGCTGAGTTGACGAACCGAGCATGTCAAGCACGTTTAGCACATCGTAAAGAGTTGCATACTCTTATTCTATTCTGTACTCATGCTAGCAACAGGTTATTGATTTGATGTATATAGATAAAACCCGGTTTACACTACTAAGAAGCTGAAGCTGACAAACAGGCCACAAATACAACTTCCATAATTTTTATCCATTCAGTTTGATCTACTGAGAAATACAAAGCGTTCAAGATATCCAAAAATGCCGTTCACAAACTTAAATTAGAACGGGCACACTAAACGTACATAAACTTGAAAGGAGCGTGGGGCAGACTTGATCTGGCCATCTGGTGATAAAGCTGCAGGAATATGCTCATACGAAACAGAGCTTATTTGAACAGTCCCGCTCAGTTTAATCACCAAAAATCCTACAGATCCTTCAAATGCCCAGCATTCACCAGGAACCACTCCAGGCTATAAAAAGGAGCACACAACAAATAGTTGTGCATTTACATGCGAAAATAGTTCAATCCATCACGCCCTAGCTGCTGCAGTTTTTTGATATTATTGCAACGTTACCACCATTCCAAAGACATATGCCGATGCAACCAGACCCGGCTTGTAACAGATACAGCAAAACACGGGGGGAACGTCCCATGGGCATTTTCATTGCCGTGTGAGGGTAGAGGGTATGGAGGCTGTAATTCCAGGTTTTTCTAAAAGAGGGCGGGGTGGGTGGGGCGCCTCCTTTTTGGTCCCTCCTATTCGTTCCCCCACCCACTTTTTTGAACTCCCACCCTACTCACTATAAGGTGCCCAGAAAATGGCAAATTTTAAGAAATTTTGGAAAAAGTGGGTGAGGGCTTCCGAAAAGTGGGGGGGGGGGGCGAAAGTGGGGGCTCAATTTTGTTTTGATTACCCCCACCTTTGGGCTCTCCGTCTGTGGGGGTGGGGTTCCCCCTCTTTTTGTCTACAGAAACCCAGTAGTTGTGCCATGTTTAACTAGTACCAAAAATGCCCTAGACGGGCATGGGTTCCGGGTAGAATAGGGAAAGAAGGCTGAAGCGGAAAAATGCCAATAGATTAGTGCAGATTGATGTCTAGCCAGTGCCTAAAATGATTGAAACCAGCTTCTTGGTGCAGAATAGGGAATCTAATCAGCGCGTAAAATGATTGAAACCAGCTTTTTGGTGCAGAATAGGGAATCTAGCCAGCGCCTAAAATGATTGAAACCAGCTTTTTGGTGCAGAATAGGGAATCTAGTCAGCGCCTAAAATGATTGAAACCAGCGTCTGGGGTAGAATAGGCGCCTCTCTCCATCCACCCTATTCGCGTGAAGTGCTCAGATACTCAATCACCATGGCGTGAGTATAATGTGTACATTGGTGTGAGATGGCTTACGAGATATTCAATATTCAATATTCAATATTCAAGACCACATAGGTCATTCCGCACAAGGAGCTGAACCAAACAATGTGACGGTGCAATACAATCTGACGGTGCAATGCAATGTAGTCTTGGGTGGACTGAATGCAACGGATATGAACAGTCGTTATGCCAAACAAAATCAATCAACCGCGTGCTTAAAATAATGCGCCTAAACACAATATATGCTGTATGTATATCAATTCTCCACCACGACAGCGTAGTACACGTGTATATGTCGTAGTACAGTAGATGATTCAGTACAATCACGGATTGTACTAGTACAGTATGTGATACCACACTGTACTAGTACAATGCGTGATCAGCCTTAGCACAGTGCAGAGTGTAACAAAGACTCAAAGTATTTATGGAACCTTCTTCACTAATGCTACAGCATGTTTGGGGTCTAAATAGCTGTTTCGATGTTTAAATAATAACTATTTCATAGTTAAAATAGGGTTTTAATTTACAAGCAAAAGTAATCAATTTTTACACGCGTTTTAATATTGTAAAAAGGTTTCTGGGTTAAAATCACAGGATCCTTTAGTATTTTATACAGGAAACTCCTGTAATATAAACTACAGATTATCACAGTATTTTCTACTTAGTACTGCACTTAGTCTTAGTATTGCAAAATTTTCTGCAAAACATCGTGCAGTTATCTATTCTGCTAAGTTTGGAAAAATTGGCTTTTATTCTACATTGTGATAACAATTTGGATTTTGACTCTTATTAACAGAACATACAATAAGTTATCAATGAATAATCCCACAGTGATCTGTACCAGTTGAAGGCTTTATTAGTCATGCAGAAAAGAATAAAATTTCCGATTTCGAATTCTTCAGTCAATTTACGCACACATATGTACGTAATTACATGGATTAAAAGCAGAAAACTACCAAAACAGAAAACCACACATAAATCATGTAATGTCTATCTTAAACCATTGCACACATGCATTTATGGTAAAACGCATATTTAACGAACAAACTGTGTGCTGGAGCTCGGCCTAAGCAAACTTAAGCTACCTGCTGCGCTGAGGCGCAGCTGGAAAAACTAACAAATAGCAGTCATACCAAAATTTTGGGTACTCACTCTCAATTTTTTACAGATGACAGTTACCTCAGAGTATGATAAGGAATGTAAAAGTAAAATTGATATCAGGTTTCCAATTAAATCTGTTTGCTGCCATATCATATTAATAGATAACAATTATCTAATTAGTTTGAATTTCACAAATTCCCTAAGAAAAATAAACAACTGTTATGCAATATATTAACAGGGTATTTTAATATTTAAGTCTCATCGGCATTGCTTTCCATCTGCGATAGAGGAGACTGACCCCGGCGTAATCTAAAATTCTAAGAGACCTGCAACAATAGCATATAACAGATCTGTGGGGTCTGGGATTGCATAAACGACTACAACAAAGAATAATTTAACAAGTAATCTTTCAACAGCAATCTAAATTTAACAATGAAATTCTTATTTAAACATTGAAACAGCAATATAGACCCCAAACATGCTAAGTATAAAATACTATGATAATCTGTAGTTTATATTACAGGAGATTTCTGTATAAAATACTAAAGAATCCTGTAATTTTAACCCAGAAACCTTTTTACAATATTAAAACACGTGTAAAAATTGATTACTTTTGCTTGTAAATTAAAACCCTATTTTAACTATGAAATAGTTATTATTTAAACATCAAAACAGCAATTTAGACCCCAAACATGCTGTAGCATTAGTGAAGAAGGTTCCATAAATACTTTGAGTCTTTGTTACACTATGCACTGTGCTAAGGCTGATCACGCATTGTACTAGTACAGTGTGGTATCACATACTGTACTAGTACAATCCGTGATTGTACTGAATCATCTACTGTACTACGACATATATACGTTCGTAGATTGCAACATGATAAATTTTGTTCAATCTTAATTGCTCACATCTTCAGTATATACATACTAAGGTTAGCATAATGCGTATATATTTCATACAATCAGCTGTACACAGATGTGTGAAGGACTGTTCATTCCTGACATTGTTTGTGATAACGCATCATCCCTTCACCTAAAGGAAACTAATTTTTTCATACTCCACGAGGAACTGCTGATGCACACTAACACGCAACACGCTCACCACACACCACACCACACCACACCACACACACACACACACACACACACACACACCACACACACACACACACACACACACACACACACACACACACACACACACACACACACACACACATGTAAATACAAGCAAATGTCAAGTGCTTATTTGCTGAGTTCATTCCACGAGAATTCTTCGAGTTCACGCGAATAGGGTGGATGGAGAGAGGCGCCTATTCTACCCCAGACGCTGGTTTCAATCATTTTAGGCGCTGACTAGATTCCCTATTCTGCACCAAAAAGCTGGTTTCAATCATTTTAGGCGCTGGCTAGATTCAATATTCTGCACCAAAAAGCTGGTTTCAATCTTTTACGCGCTGATTAGATTCCCTATTCTGCACCAAGAAGCTGGTTTCAATCATTTTAGGCACTGGCTAGACATCAATCTGCACTAATCTATTGGCATTTTTCCGCTTCAGCCTTCTTTCCCTATTCTACCCGGAACCCATGCCCGTCTAGGGCATTTTTGGTACTAGTTTCTTGCATTTTTCCGCTGTAGAGCAATGATTAAAGAAAGGACTGTCACTTAGGAGATATGTGTAAAGGGGTGGGGGAAGCGGCGCCGCGTGAGGTAGGATAGAAATCAAAATAGCAGCCGCTTGTATATATTAGCACAAATATATTGTGCAAAATTGAGCAATTAAAACGCGAGTGTTCAACGCAATTTTCTGAATGGCTTAAGTTGTGCGGGGCTGGCTTTTTCAAACAGGGGGGGGTGGGGGCTCCCCCAGAAATTCGTTCCCCCCCAGACTTGGGTCGCCCCCCCAGGATTCGGGCCTTCCCCACCAGAACTCTAAAATGCCCGGAAAAATAAGGTTTTGAGGGTAAATCTTGAAAAAATTTTCCGGCTTCGCCGGATTTTTACTCATTTTTAAGCATTTTTTAGCTATTTTAAGCTTAAATGTAACTTAAAAATGGTTAATTTTTTAGCTCAGCAGCAAAAAATAGCTGTTTTTAGGCATTTTTTGAAAAATTTTTCTTTCCCCCCCCCAGACCTGGGGGGACCCCCCCAGACTTCCCCCCCAGAAATTTTTGCCTTGGAAAAACTCAGCGGGGGGGGGGGGGGTTGCGGCGCCGCGTGGGGACGTAGAAACCTAAATTGCAGGCTCTTTTATGCGAATTTGAGAAAGCAAATGTTTGGTTAACGCAATTTGCTGAGCGGTTGTCGATGTGGGTGGGGGGGTAGCGGCACCGCGTGGGATACATAGGATAGAAATTTACATAAATAGCAGACTTGTTTATTAGCTCTCTTTATGCAGATTTGAGCCCGCAAAAGCGTGTATATATTTAACGCGATTTTCTGACCGGCTGCCGATATGTGGGAAGGGGGGGGGGGGTAGCGCGCCGGGGTAGGATACAAATCCAAATTACAGTCTTTTGTATTAGTATATATACGTATATATATATAATATATATATTATAATTTATGCAGATATGAACAATTAAAAAGCGTGTGTTTAACGCAATTTGAATGGCTGACGATATCGGGGGGAGGTAGCGGCGCCACGTGGGGACGTAGAAACGTAAATTGCAGGATTTTTAATGCGGATTTGAGAACGCAAGAATGTGTGTTTAACGCAATTTTCTGAGAGATTATCGATGTTGGTGAGGAGAGGGGGGGGGGGGGTAGCGGCGCCGCGGGGTGTACGTACATAGGATAAAAATCTAAACAGCACTGTCGTATGCTAATTTGGGCCCGCAAAAGTGTGCATTATATGTATTTTCTGATCGGCTGCCGATATTTGGGAGGGGGGGGGTAGCGCGCCGCGCGGAGTAGGATAGAAATTAAAATAGCAGCCTCTTGCACATGTACATATATATTATACACATTTGAGCCAGCAAACGCGTGTACTTAACGCCTGAACGGCTGAAGATGTGCGGGGGGGGGGGGTAGCGGCGCCATGCGGGGACATAGAAATCAAAACTGCAGGCTTTTTATGCTAATTTGTAAACGCAAATGTGTATTTAACGCAATTTTCTGAGCGGTTGCCGATGTGGATGGGGGGGGGTTTGCGGCGCCGCCGGGTCGACTTTAGTGGGGTCCTCCAATGACAAAAATATTCGCCTCACCAAGGGCTTTCATTTGATGCCGAATTTGGCCACTGTTTTAAAAATCGATTTCGGACTATGTTGGACCGGTACGGACCCTAATCAGGGCGCCACAAGCAGCTGGGTCCACTTTGGAGGGGTCCCAACACGACAAAAATGTTCGCCTCACCAAGGGCTTTCATTTGATACCAAATATGGCCACCTTTGGAAAAATCGATTTTTGACCATTTTGGACTGGTCCGGACCCTGGCCATGGTGCCATAGGCCGCTGGGACCACTTTGGAGGGGTCCCAAAACGACAAAAAATGTTTGCCTCACCAAGGGCTTTCATTTGATACCAAACTTGGCCACTTTTGGAAAAATCGATTTTGGACCATTTTGGACCGGTCCGGACCCTGGTCAGGGCGCCACAGGCCGCTGGGGCCACTTTAGAGGGGTCCTATAATGACAAAAAATGTTCGCCTCACCAAGGGCTTTCATTTGATACCAAACATGGCCACTCTTGGAAAAATCGATTTTTGACCATTCAGTTTGCACCGGTCCGGACCCTGGTCAGGGCGCCACAGACCACTGGGACCACTTTCGAGGGGTCCCACAATGATAAAAAATGTTCGCCTCACTAAGGGCTTTCATTTGATACCATTCTTGGCCACTTTTGGAAAAATCGATTGTGGACCATTGTGGACCGGTCCGGACCCTGGTCAGGGCGCCACAGGCCGCTGGGGCCACTTTAGATGGGTCCTCCAATGACAAAAAATGTTCGCCTCACCAAGGGCTTTCATTTGATACAAAACATGGCCACTTTTGGAAAAATGGATTTTTGACCATTTTGGACCGGTCCGGACCCTGGTCAGGGCGCCACAGGCCGCTGGGACCATTTTGGAGGGGTCTTCCAATGACAAAAAATGTTCGCCTCACCAAGGGCTTTCATTTGATACCAAACTTGGCCACTTTTGGAAAAATCGATTTTTGGCCATTTTGAGCCTGGTCCACGGTCCGGACCCCTGGCCAGAGCGCCACACGGGTCTGGGCGAAACCTACTATAGCCTATGTTGTAGTGCTCCCGCAGCCCACCCCACACGCCCAATATGAAAGCTGTACCTGCAGCGGATCTTTCTATGGAAGAGGTTAAAGTTGGACCTGCGACACGGTAGGGGCCCACCTCCATCGGGGTGCCCCCCCCCCAGCCCCACGGATAGGTGATGGAGCAAAACTAATGGGCCATTTAGATTCACCATATAGAGGTTCCTATTCGAATACGAAACCTCAGCCCAGTAGCTCTTATGTATAGGGCTGCCTACTCCGTAGGCCCAGACACTCCCTTTTACACGTTAACTAGTGGCCCCTGGCCAGGGCGCCACAGACCACCGAACAGCACCATCTCGCTTCCCGGAGATCTTCTTCATGGGGCAATGCTATAACCCCAATATGAGTACCTGGCTTTGAGCCGTGCTCTCTGTGGACGAGTGCAAATATTTTCGGACTTAGTTTTTTTCCGGGGGGGGGGGTCAAAAATCGAAAAATCCCAAGACTACACAGACCTATGGGGGTCGTAGAGCCTCCAAAACTGATTTCCCCTTAAATGGGGGGATTCTATACAAAAAAGGACCAAAAGTTCCTAGGGGGTCGAAGCCCTCCGAGCCCTAGGGTGGGGGGAAAAGAGAAAACACGAGCTGGGAAAGGGGCTATTTTTCATATCTCGAGATTGGCTCGACCGATTCGGCTGAAATTTTCACAGCATGTACCCCTGCCCACAGGCTCTTCACACAGCGAGTTTGAGCCCGATCGGTCCACTCCTCCCTGAGATATTAAAAATACTATTTCCAAAAATTAGCATTTCCCCAAAATTTCCCTATTCTAGGTAGTGCGCGGACGCGCACTACCTAATATCTTACCTTACACCACCATATGAATTAGAAAGAAAATATAAAACTAAAGTGAAAATGCAGAAACTGGACGTTTTAATAATAATAATAATAATAATAATAATAATAATAAACCTGTTTCTGTTCGTGCAAAAGCGGCAGTTTTGTGGGCAAAGTTTTGAAGTTATTGTAAGCCGTTTAGAGGCAGGAATATCGCAGAGCGAACACCCTCTTAGGTAGTGCACAGCTGCATAACTATTTCGGTGCCTTTTAGTGTTGGGATTGGCCGAAAATTTCCATGGTTGGCTTGGCTTGGCTTGGCCGGAGTTTGAAGTTGGCCGGCCATTGGCCGTTGGCCGGCCAACTGTTTGGCCGTTGGCCGCTCGTTGGCTGTTTCTTGGCCGTAAGCTATTGGCCGTTCTTTAGCTATTTGTCAACGTTGGCGAGATGGAATTTACTATTTTTATTCGTCTACCGTGCTTAATTAGGCGTAAACCTAATTAAACTATATTTCAATAGTACAATTTACAATATTTGTAAAATAGTTTTTCCAAACATTTCCAAACATTTCCAACCCGCGATAACGCTGTTTTAATTTTGCTGGAGGGCCGCAATAAAATGATGAGACGTTCACCGCCAGACAAATTTAAAAACTACGTTGTTAGCACACTTAAAATGTGCATGCATTTAGCAACTTTAATTGTAAAATAATGCTGATAACGATAAAAATTGTCAACATCTAAGTCAAAATCTGTAGTACTGTATCTAACGTAACGTTTATACAGCAACATGTTTACGATATTATGCAGGAAAATTAAATTTTTCAACACAGTTAACGCACAAGATCAGTAAATTTGAGCTTGGCCAGCACTCGGCCATTGGCCAGCCAACGGCCAACGGCCATTGGCCGGCCATCGGCCAGCCAATTGGCCGTTGGCCGGCCAACGGCCAAAGGCCGGCCAAGCCCACTGGCCGAGATTTTTTCGGCCAACGGCCATTGGCTTGGACGGCCATTGGCCAGCCATTGGCCGCACCGGCCAATGCACAACACTAGTGCCTTTTCGCCATCGTTGAGAGGAGCAAACGTATCGCAAGCGAAGAAAATGTCATAGTTTATCCATAAAAATAAATGAATATCTCAAGCCACCTACTTGAATCACTGTTCTCGGTGAATAATGCTTGTACCAAAGCGGAATGCGCCAAAAAGATTCTTTTCTAGTATTTACATCATAGGTCTCAGAACAGCGGGTATCAATCACAGAACCTCCTGCACAGACAAACAATTATAAGCAGACTATCTATCTTTACAGTTATTTTTTACAGAAATGAGAATGATTTACAGTAGTGTTGTTGCCCGACAGGTTTTGTGGCTCGGCCGGCCGGGTTGTAAGTTTTAAAGTATATACTACTGTAGCCAGTAGGTATATATACACTAAACAGTAACCCGCAAGAGATGTCCACTAGAGTAACCTGAAGACATAGTTTAAGACTAAGTGCAAGTAAGACATGTAAAAGTTGAATGAACAATGTCACCTTATCTTCAAACAACTAACACAATATATATACTAGCAGTAAAAGGAGGAGGCAGGGGGTTGTAACTATAGAAGGCATAAGGCAGAAGAGGATAAAACACTATAATACAAGGCGGCTTAAAAGCAACCGCACACACGACGTCCGCATTACAAAATGAATCAGAGAGCGAGGTGCGCCTCAATACCTGAGCTAGCAGACAGCATGTGCGCGACGGACAAGTGAGACAGAAAAACCCAGACGCACCTGGCCGTTAACGAGACAGAAAAACAAGATGCACCTGCGAGCCAGACAGAAAAACAAGACGCACCTGCAATATGCGACAGAAAAACGTCTGGAGCTAAAAATATCCCAGACATGTTTGCACGTGGATCTCACTATAAAAGGAGGAACAAATTGTCACTCACTCAGTCGGGTACTCAACAGTCTTCTCGAGCAGCCTGTCAGTGTTCATTGGCCTAATCGCTCGAGCTGCCCTATCCTACCTGCCTACAGTGCCGTGCCGGCCGAGTGGTTAAGGCGTTCGACTTCGGATCCGATAGTCCGAGGTTCGAATCCCCGCTGCCACAAGGCTTTCGCAAATCCCCTTGAGCAAGGGACTAAGCACATATCGGTTCGCCGTGGGCTCCAGCCAACCCAGCTGTCTATCCTTAACTGGTCGGTAAATGGGTACCACTGCGGTGGGAAGGTAACAGGAGTCTGTGTTCTGGCGTAATGCCTGATGAAGGGCTGGCCCCCCTTCCACAGATGTAGTCAACATTAGAGTTGTCGCTCCTGGCTTCGGGCTGTGAATCCGGAGATAAGCACCGGCACCCTATAACCTTCTGTAGGTTGGAGTTCTCTCCAGGGGTCAC
This sequence comes from Trissonchulus latispiculum, assembly GCA_030248195.1. NCBI lineage: Eukaryota > Metazoa > Nematoda > Enoplea > Enoplida > Ironidae > Trissonchulus > Trissonchulus latispiculum. The sequence continues at coordinate 38,163 of JASAND010001076.1, forward strand.
TTTACCTTTTTTTTTACAGTGATAGATCCCTCCTGGTAACCGACCAAAGTTTAGCCGGTTACATTTGGCGCACTGGGTAGGATCGAAAATTTCGTAAGGAGGGATAGAAGATTGTAGTTCAGGCTCCCGTTGTTCTAGTGACGGTGTCGAAAATATTTTCTGAAGTTTCAAGTAGTGAACAGATTCAGGAAAGTTCACCCGACGTATCAAAGACTCCTAGCTCGCGAACATTAAGCTCGAGTTTTTCAGAACCAGTTCCGGAGTATACATTTTGTGAAAGATACTACTGTTTCAAAAATTTAAGATGTCACCTCCAGATGGATCCAGTAAGCTGGACCGGTCAAAGTGCATTATTGATGTTAAGCAAATCCCCGTATGTAAAGGAGAAATTGGGGACGATTTTCGAGACTTTATTCGTACTTTTGAAAAGATAGCCGTTATTAATGAGTGGTCTGACACTAGCAAAGTAAAGTTGTTACCCGCACTTCTCCGGGGTTATGCTGCTGACGTTTATGAAGCATTACCCGCCGGAATAAGAGGTAGCTGGGACCACACTAAAGAAGCATTGAGCAAAGTTCTGGCTGATACTACAGCTAGCTCAGAATTACACCGACGAACACAAAAAGTTGGAGAAACTGTAGAAGCATATGCAAGGAGCATACAGAAACTCGCAAGAAAAGCATATGATGATAGTATGAAAGGGGAATCGCGCGACAGGCTAATTAAAGAAATTTTCATAAATGGGCTACGCAAAAGTATAAGACGATTAGTACTAACCAGTAGACCTACTTCATTTGAAGATGCTGTAATCAGAGCAAAAGAGCAAGAGTCTTATGATGAAATGGACCAAGAGGAAAAAGTGGTCCGAACTGTGAGACTTGAGTCCCCCACCCGTGGAAAAGTATGCGAGAATCAGGAAGATCCAGCAATGTTCTTGTTTTTTTTGGCGATGAACGCTTGTTTTCTGAACTAACCTTTTTAGTTAATATTCTTTCATTGTGCTGGCGAATAAACATTACATACATTACATAAGGGACCTTCTTGAGCTAATAAAGGACCAGCAAAAGCAATACGGGGGGTTCACATCCCAGGTAATTCAAACCATGAAGGAATTATCCATATCCCATACTAATGGGTACAGAGAAAACTGGACAGATGGCTCTCCCTCTAGAGGATTCGGAAGCCAGGGCGGTTATGAATCTGACAGAGACTGGGACAGCAGCCCTGTCTGTTTTCACTGTGGGAGACATGGTCATATACGACCCCATTGTCCAGTAATTAATCAGTCCAATATGGCAAGTTACCAATCGGACACAATCCTCCGTCGATTTGCAACACCCGAAGCAGATGAACTCCCAACCCGGTATCCTAACTCATACAGACAGTCCTACTTGGCTAGAATTACTGAAGGAGCGACAGCTAGAGAACAAAATTCTCGAGCTGGAGGCATTGCGTGAACAAAATCGCCGCCTCATGAATCGTGTCGTGAGAACTAATGGTACACAAGCATTTAATACAAATACTGTTTTCTCTGGGAAACAACGTGACATTAATTCAGCACCGAACCGGATAGTGTTTACGGACACGCCTGTAGGAACAATGCCTATGACCTTAGGATTGGTATGTGGCGTGCCTGCCGAAATGCTAATAGATACTAATAGCACGATTACTGTAATAAAAGACGGGTTACAAGACGCCACCCTGCAACCTGCAGGCCCAATTAACATTTCTTCAGTGATCGGGAACGCGACAACTATTCTGGGGCGGTGTTATGCCGACTTTAAAGTTGAGGGGAAAATTGCAAACATATACGTGTATGTCGCTAAAGGTTTGCCCTTTGATGTCATATTGGGCAGGAATGCATTAGCAGCCCTGGGTTGTGACAATCGCCCTGATTCCGTTCAGCAAAGCTCAAGGCAAAGAGCACAAAACCTAAACATACCTGCAGATGTGCATTCTGCACCAGTTTCTAAGGTGTCGAAACCCCCAGTTACAAGCTCATACAGTGACATTAAATGGAGGTCAAAACAACAATGTTCCAATTCATTTCATAACAAGCCTCCTGTAACAGTTGAACGCACACCTGCAAGTATCGTATTGCCTGTGTCTAAGAAATTCGCCGACACTACAAAGTTTAGCACGGAAAGTTTGAGTAGTTCTCCAGTTCAAGTTACACCCTCAGCAGCAAAAGCAAAATACACCACAGATTTTGAATTTCCTGATTCCTACGCTAAAATAAATAACACCAAGAATCCCAGCTGTCAAGACAATGGAGTATCCCTTAATACAGAGTCAAACGAAACATCTGTTAAATTAATGGGGTTTGATGCAGAGTTGCCGAATATGCCGTTTCCACGGTGTTGCGAAGGTTGTGTCTTTCTGATGCAGGATGTACTGAAACATCTGTGCATCGTCGGAGCTTATCTCTAAATAAACTGTCTAAGGGAACTCATCAGAAAAGCAATCCCAGCAAAAGTTGTGTGACATTTATGGGCACGAATGCAGAAAAGTTGCGAGAGAGACAACTTGGCAATAAGACAGTTGACGAAATAATGTCGTCAGATGTAAATACTGAATTCATCCCGATTGACGTTTCAAGCAGTTTTTCATCTGCAAATTATGTAAATTTTTATAATTTTTATGTGCAGACAAAATTACTAGCAGAAACTATGACACACAATTTGAAGAGTTTTTCCGATGACAGAAACGACCCTCCCCTAAACATAAACAGATTTCCCATCGTTGACAATGAGTCTCAAAAGCGCGGCGATGGTCTGATCATCCCCACTTATGGGCATTCCTGTATCAAACTTTTGGATTGTAAACCAGATGGAGGTGATAGCGCATTACACTACTTAACTTCTGACGCATGTAAGCGATCACAATCGCAGCATCAAATGATCACTGAAAATCCTAACGCTGCACAAATGCTAGTCGGTGAGTCACGGGAAATCAGGGAAAGTAAAAGGGAGCCAATACAGGACATAGGGCTGCAACAGGACGAAGGGATGGTTTTACAGGCACCCTGCATAAATAATCTTGTACCCTCAATTGGTGCATCACTTAGAAATGGACCACACACTCACGAACATACTAAACTAAAGGCTTCATTAAAGAATTCTAGAACCAATTACATGCCCAACCTAATAGTCCGTAACGCTTTGAAAGTAATATTCTCGATACTTTGGATACTTTACCCGCAGTTTCTGTCACTAACACAACCCCAGAGTCTAGCTGCTGTAAAGCCGAGTATCGAATCTAGTGCCAGCAGCGTCCTCTTAAACGTTGCCTGTAGTTCAATGGTTATAGCACTGCGCGGTGTAGACGATATTAAAAGAATCGGATTTTATTATTTCAGTATTCCTATTGAAAATACTGTTATTAAACCCCGACCTTTACCAGTTAGGGACAAAAAGATAAGCGCACAATTATGTACCCCCTGATGAGTAGAAAACGGACCTGCGCAACACTATTGGTTTTGTTCTCCGAATGTGTTTGCACGATATTTAAATTAATTAGTGTTTCAAATGACTATGAAAGAATATATATAAACGTGTTTTATGTAAACGTTGAAATGGAAAAAATTTCTGAACTCTATATGAGACGAAATTTCGAGCTCACGATGTGTTTTGATGCTTGATATATATATACTAGAATTTAAATCGAATTCGCACAATGAATTGCGAGTAAATTTGCGCAAGTTAGTACTCATGCCTTTCAGCGAATGTAGACTTGAAGCGGTCGTCTACCTTGCCATTAGATTAGAAGTCTATTAGATTCCTCAATGATGTCAGAAGTAGCGTACGTGCTGCTGCTCTCTTACGATGTTCGATGTAACGCAGCTTTTGATGTGCCACGGCGTCGCATCTGCAGCAAGACAGTGCCACTGGAAATGGTCTTTGATTTTAAGAAAAACCACGGAAATCAGCAATTTTGCCATGGTTCAGTGCGGATATGATGGAGACAGACACTTCAAAGGCTATCGATGAAAAGATCTGATCGGACGTTCAAATTGGAACTCTCAAAGAAGAATAAGCAGAACCATTATCACTATTAAAATAAATGACTATTATTGTTTAATGTTTTTATTTGTTATATTTATTTTGTATTACGCAACACCTGTTGTAACTGCACTGTTTCATAGACTAACACGCAAGCATCACAGCTGTCACAAAATCCTGCTAAAACTTAGCGACGAAAAAATACTTTCTACTTAAGTAGACTAAAGTCCTAGAGTCTACAACGTCAATTTTTTCTACGCATCTGTTGTAGCTTCTTACATAATGCCAGCACCAGCGATATTGCAATTTCTGTGCAGACAGCAACATTATGGCTTGAACACAATATATGCAATAGTAAGCGTCATTTGAGCAGCTGCTTTATAGGTATTACCATGCAATATATAATTCCATTATAACTTTACACATTTACGTATATATATGCTACACTCGCACCTTCGTGTATATAAGCGAGGACGCTTATTTATTAAAAAAGGGAAGAAATGTAGCCAGTAGGTATATATACACTAAACAGTAACCCGCAAGAGATGTCCACTAGAGTAACCTGAAGACATAGTTTAAGACTAAGTGCAAGTAAGACATGTAAAAGTTGAATGAACAATGTCACCTTATCTTCAAACAACTAACACAATATATACTAGCAGTAAAAGGAGGAGGCAGGGGGCTGTAACTATAGAAGGCATAAGGCAGAAGAGGATAAAACACTATAATACAACCGCACACACGACGTCCGCATTACAAAATGAATCAGAGAGCGAGGTGCGCCTCAATACCTGAGCTAGCAGACAGCATGTGCGCGACGGACAAGTGAGACAGAAAAACCCAGACGCACCTGGCCGTTAACGAGACAGAAAAACAAGATGCACCTGCGAGCCAGACAGAAAAACAAGACGTACCTGCAATATGCGACAGAAAAACGTCTGGAGCTAAAAATATCCCAGACATGTTTGCACGTGGATCTCACTATAAAAGGAGGAACAAATTGTCACTCACTCAGTCGGGTACTCAACAGTCTTCTCGAGCAGCCTGTCAGTGTTCATTGGCCTAATCGCTCGAGCTGCCCTATCCTACCTGCCTACATGCATTAGCGCTGCTCGCCTGACAGTAAGTTGAGTTTAACTGGTCTTAGCCTTGGTCCCTCCCCGAGCAGTTAAATTAGGTACGCTTGATCACACTCACTCACACACAAAAGTTGAACAGTTGCAGTATGCAAGTAGTAATTTGTATTTATTGGTGATTTAATAAATCTATATATCGCGGTCCACTGTATTAGTTTAGGTGTAACTAGGGGTCGTAAGTGACAGACATAGGTACTCGGCACAGTGATAGATCCCTCCTGGTAACCGACCAAAGTTTAGCCGGTTACACTATGTACAGTGAGCCGATAGCGAAGACTATACCGGTTTGCAGGAGCTTTATACATTTGTTTCTAGTATTTCAGTGTTTCAAAACTGGTATATGCCAAATATATACCACCTAATTCAACTTTAAAGGGGAGAACTTTAGCTGTATAAAGTGTTCAGATACCTTAAATTCGGTGTTTGAGCTGGCAAAATTAGATTCAGGCAGGACATCTGTAACCAAACATTACATGAAGCTATTGATATTACGCAAAACGGTGAGGATTTGTTCAAAGACTTAAAAATAAAAGTAAAAAGTCTGTAGGCAAAATGGTATGATGTCGTGATGTTAAGCCGTTGAAACCACGGCAGCGAGCGTCAATATGAGCCCAAGAGAAACGTAGCGGCTCATATTAGCCACTTACATCTTGTCCTTTACCGATTTAGATGCTGGCTCATATTAGACGTTTTAAATCTTGTCCTTGACACATTTAAATGTTGACCCTCATAGCTCATATTGCATTTTACATGCGACTGCAAGGAGCATTTTTCCTACTTGTGCCAAATTACAGCCTTACAGCTCGCACCAGTAATAAAATTTTCCTTTCGTTAGCCAAAATTTTTTAAATTTTTGCCGAAACTTCAAATTTGAAGAGTAATTCCCTTAGATGCAGATAAGATACAGACGTCTAGTATTTTTTGCAGGTAGGGGCACATGTGCCAAATCATATTGGCAAATGGCTACCTTGAAGATAGGGTCTTGCAGCCAGCAGAGATTTTTAATTTATTATGCTGGTAGTTGTGAAAAAGGGGGATTGGGCACATAAACGCGACGGCTGCACATGGCTGGAAGGCAGCTAAGATCTCAGTACCCGATATTTTTTGCCCACACCCATGCACATGCTCTGTATCTTCGCCAAAAAGTAGGCCAATCGGACAAAGCCGGGGCAAGCCGACTTGCAACGCTCCCAAAATTTGAAAGAAGGACAAGTAGTAAGAATGCTCCTTGCAGTCGCAGGTAAAATGCAGTGAGCTATCAGGGTCAACATTTAAATAATATGTCAAGGACAAGATGTAATGTGCCGCGATAGCCGAGTGGTAAGTTGTTCGACTAAAGATATTACGGTCCTAGGTTCGAGCCCCCGCTGCCACAAGACTTTCGCAAATCCCCTTGAGCAAAGGACTAAGCACATAATCGGTTCGCCGCGGGCTCCAGCCAACCCAGCTGTCTATCCTTAACTGGTCGGTAAATGGGTACCACTGCAGTGGGAAGGTAACAGGAGTCTGTGTTCTGGCGTAATGCCTGATGAAGGGCTGGCCCCCTTTCACAGATGTAGTCAACATTAGAGTTGTAGCTCCTGGCTTCGGGCTGTGACTCCGGAGATAAGCACCGGCACCCTGTAACCTTCTGTAGGTTGGAGTTCTCTCCAGGGGTCACTTTACCTATTACTTTTACAAGATGTAACTGTCTACTATGAGCCGCAACGTTACTCTTGGACTCATATTGACGCGGGAACTGTTAGTTGACTTAAGTATTTTGCACTTTTGATATACGCGTATATGTACGTATATGTACGTTATTGTTGTGACGTATGTGCTCCTCTAGATTAAATACCAAAAGAAAAGTGCACACAACTACACAGTGGATAAGCATGGACTCATTTTTTTCCAGTTTTATAATTGCAAGCGTGTATGTATTATTTAGAAAAATGGTTTTAAATATGCCGCTGAATTCAGCTTTAAGGGAAGGAACGTACGCTATTTAAAGTGTTATAATAATTTAAATTTGGTGTTTGAGCTAGCGAAATTAGATTCATACAAGTTCACTTATAACTGAACATTACATGAAGCTGTTGACACATCGCTAGGCGCTGAACATTTTGTTCAATTTCTGAATAAGAGTAATCACTAGGCAAAGTGGAAGGATGACATCATGCTGTCAAGCGGTTGAATTCACGGAAGCGAGCGTCAATATCATGTGCCCAAGAGAAACGTAGCGGCTCATATTAGCCATTTACATCTTGTCCTTAGACGTTTTAAATCTTGTCCTTGACATTTTTAAATGTTGACCCTCAGCTCATATTGCATTTTGCATGCGAGTGCGAGGAACATTTTCCTACTTGTGTATACATAGTTTGTATTTACATTTATTGATACTGTTTATTGGCAGTCCAGATTGGCTAATTTCGGAGGTGGCGGTGGACGGCTCTTCTAAAGGCTGTAGGTGATTGTTAACCAATTCATCCGGTAGCAGATTCCACACCCGTGTGACAGCAGGAATAAAGCTTTGTTGATGATGTCTAGTGCGGGATGGTGGAACAGACCGCGCCAAATTGTTACGGATGGTTCGCGTTCTTCCGCTATATGCCGCAGGTATTAGAAACATAAATTACGTAGTAATGGTCGCAAAGATGACAACACCGCAGGCGCAAAAACTTGGATTAACAAAATGTCAGCGACAGTGTTTTTTATTTGGCCGACAAAGTATGTGTAACGTTACACACCTCTGCAAAAATTTTAGCTATTTTTCAGAAAAAAGTGTGTAATGAACTGAAAATTTCGAAGCATTACAGAGGTATGTGTTAAAAATCAAATATTAATATTCAAAAGTTAAAGTAGAATTTATAGTTAAAACTTGTTTAATTAAAGGTAAAAAATTGAGCCAATTACAATGCAACCAACTGTACAAAGGCAGTAACCTTTGTTAGGAAATCCAAGCAAAAGGCAGAAATATTTAAGGAGGCGTGATTTTGACTAATTCGACAGAATGAATGTACGCATCATTGCGCCGACGGCGCGATATTTTTTCTCAAAACGTCAACTACTAGCTCAAAACTTTTGAAGAATTGAACAAAAGTTTACGTACTTCAGAGACGGAAAAACTTATTTTCTGTGGCCGTTTTTCTGTAAATGAATTATAGAACGAAAAAAGAAATGCACTGCAAACTATATATATCGAAAGCAAACCCTAGTGAAGAATAATGAAAAAGTTTTGAAATTCCGCGAAATCCGCAATGGAGACTCTTAAAAATTTATCTGGCATGGACTATTTTGTAAGTGAATGTGACTGAATGTGAATGTAACAACTAGATACGTATATACACAACGGAAATAATTTCTGGCCATTTGGCAAAATTTTTCCAAAATTTCTGTGTTACGTTACACAGTCGCCAAAATTTTTTGCTATTTTCCAGAAAAAAGTGTGTAATTAAACGCGTTTTTGAGCAAATAAAAAACACTGGTCAGCGAGTTACTCACTCCGCATATGTGATGTTGTTCTAGCATTATTATTTTTATTTTACTTTTCAGAAGAAGGAGCAACTGTTAGTGGAAGCAAAAAGAATCCAGGAGTAAACGATTTTTCGGTTGAATATGCTGCAACTGGTCGAGCTGGATGTAAAGGATGTGAAGAAAAAATATTAAAAGTAATAGTAACGTTAGTGCTAATGTCTCGTAGAGTACATAAGTTTATAATGTGAGCGATCATCTTTCAAAAATTAGTTCAATTTTCGCACTTTTGGTAACCTTTTTCACCAAAAGCTATTTTACCAAAACATTGCTTGGTGTTTTAAGCAAAAACTATAATGGTTTCTACTAGTTTTGAAAGTTTCAGGACTAATATTTCTAAGGCAGTTTCACTTTGGACATTCCCTATCTCTTTCTCAAGGGAATTCCTCTCTGGCCCTCTGTCTTCCCTAAGATATGCGTTCCCTTAAAGATTTTGTTCTGAACGAGACAAAAGAGACTCAGTGTTTTTCGTAAACACAATGAGCCCAGATGGTCAGAGAAAATTTATTAGACTTCGCTGTTACCACGGCTTTCTGGTTCTAAATTTTTCCTAGATTGTTTTGTGATCTCCATAATTAGTCGAAGAATTTATCGGTTTCATTTCTAGCATTAAGTGCTTTCGTCGTAGTAAATCCACAAGGAGGCGCATTAATGCGCCTAACTGTGACTGGCGATACCGTAATGATTATAGCGGGTTCGCGCTCTTGCTTTTACTTTCAGGATAACATTCGCATAGCTAGCATGGATCATGATTCACGTATTGCTCATGCTGGAAACAAGCCTGTTCCGCAGTGGTATCACCTTGATTGCTTTGTGAAGGCCCGTGAAGTCTTAGAGTTCACCTTTGACATTTCCAGGTTTGACAACTTCCGTGTCCAGTATAAGCAATTATTGTTTATTGTTACAATAAAAAGCATGGCAGACTTAGTCTAATTTAAATAAATTTTGTAAAGCTCTTTTTGGATTTTTAATTAATATCCGTTGGATTCCTGTCCTGTTCGTCTAAAGTCTGACACAAGAAATGTGTGTACCAAATTGTGATCTCTTTTACTGCAATTAATATGCATCGGAGACCCACATTATAGATTTTCTGAATCATCATGAGGATGAGGAGAGAAAATTTTTTATAAAATTTAAAATTTTGGAATTATTCAAAAATTTTAAAATGTCGGTCTATCGATGTTTTTCTTTGGAATATGCATGCAAAATATTTCTTTCTTTCAGGAAAATTTTCCCATCAGAAAACACGCAGAATGACGCAAGAACTAAGAAAATCGGTTAAGGTTTGAATTTTTAATTAGCGTTTTTCAATTGTCAAAATCCTCTGATCTTTGCTGCCTTTGCAACTTTGACAAGCTACTACTCGCTTAGTACTTGAAAGAAAATTTTTCGTTTTCATTTTCGGGACCGCTTGGGCATCTGCTTTAACGTAGTAAAAGTCATTTTTCAAAATTTGAAAGCTGATTTTTTAGAAAAATCACTTTTTGACTCAAAATTTTAATGCACTGGCCTCCGAAAAATTGCGTGTAGATGAGTTGTGCTAAATATTCCATCTTTGCTGAATCCAACGATCTGAAAATATTGCATGTGCTACAAATTTTCAAAGATTTCCTTGTGTCAACAGGATTTCGAGGAATTAGTGTCTTTACGTAAGAAATAACAAAGTTACCAAAAATCCTATTCAAAAAAGGACAAATTCTTGAAAATTTATAGCACACCTAATATGCGTCGTAGCTGTAACATTTAGACCTCTTTGGATTCAGCAAAGGTGGAGTATTCAGCATGACTTATCTACCCGCAATTTTTCTGATACCAGTGTATTGAAATTTTGGGTCAAAAAGTTATGATTTTTCAAAAAATTAACTGTCAAATTTGAAAAATGACTTTTACTACATTAAAGCAGATGCCTAAGCGGTCCCGAAAATGAAAACGAAAAATTTTCTATCAAGTACTAAGCGAGCAGTAGCTTGTCAAAGTTGCAAAAGAGGCAAAGATCAAAGGAATTTGAAAATCGAAAAATACTAATAAAAATTCAAACCTTAACCGATTTGCTCCGTTCTTTCGTCATTCTGCGTGTCTTCAGATGGGAAAATGAAACTTTTCCTCTCGTCATGGCTATTCAGAAAATATATAATGTTGTGGGTCTCAGGTGAATATTAAATGCAGTATAAGTGATCACAATTTTGTCATGTTGTTGTTGTTGGGTCTTTACAGAATTCCGGGATTTGACAAACTGAAAGATGAGGACCGAAAATCTTTGATTGAGCGATTTGGTAACAGCTCACCGGATAAGAATTCAAGGTACGTACTTTGGGTGCAAATCACAATGAACTTCACTTTTGGAAAGGCAGAGCATCACTTTGCCGTAAAAAGTGCTTGCATTCGTTTACCTATTAATGAAAGAATTTTACTTTAATCACCGTGTGACGGCTTTTATCGAATTACCATTTTCGTAAAGGTAAACCCTAGATCTTATTTTTAGTTTCCTTATTCTCTTTTGAAAAAAACCTTATTTTACTCCAGAACGTGCGTAACTTATTCTACGTAATGTGAGCAGTAGTATATCCTTTATTCTCAGCTGCAGTCGAAGTTTATTCTGCAATAGTCTCTAGTAAATAAAATTAATAATCCCAACGGTGTGTAAGTGTTAAGGTAGGGCTTTGCATTTGAGTGTCTGAATATCAGTTGCTACTCCTTTTTTATCATAACGAAACCTACTGCAGATTTAGAACGGAGATAATTTACTGTTTTACCTGTGATCTGTACAACACTCGGCCTTAGCTAAATGTTGTACAGATGTCCGTTTATATTTTTAGCGTTAGTGAGACAATAAAAGACGAGTCTAAGAATGGAAGTGACGAAAAGGAAACAGCCAGTGAGAAGTCAGACAATGATTCACCTCCTCCCTCTGATAAGAAGGAAGAGCCTGTTCTGGCTAAGAGACCGTCGAAAGAAGTGGGTGACGGGGACTGCGGCTCTCCGAAGGCCAAGAAGTCAAAGAAGGCGGTCTAGGCGTACCTGCGAATTTGAGTCAGAGCTTCCAATTTGAGACCTTACTGTGACTATATTACGGTGTAAAGATAAGTCAGTATTTAGTTTCTGCACATTTCATTTTGTAAACTGTAATACTTACCATTCAGATATGCTCGGAAATTCATAGTGCCTTCGTAATCCGTTATTGTGTTAGATGCTTTTTGTTATTTAATTTAGAAGTTTAGCAAAATTCACCTAGATAGGATGAAATTTTAATATTCTGAGTAGTTCCTTATTCTACACTCTTCAACTTCTCTACCTACGTAAAATATTTTTGAGTAAAAGTTATATTCATTCAGATGAGTAATACATTCATCCTTCCATATTTTTTTTAATTGTAGTCTAACGTCGTGAACTGTGCTGAAAATTGCTACAAATAGATATCGACACGCTACTCAACATCGACCGCACATCGATCTCATGTAGTCTTTATTACATGTACGCAAATTTGCAACCTTGAAACTGATAACAGTGTACAAACTAATTTGGTAATAAAATAATGATGTCGAAAATGGTGCTCGCTTAGGTATACACGCATACAGTAGGCATAATGCATCAGGAGATAAATAATAGTGGTTTCATGCAGGTTTAAGTTTAAGCTAATAGCAGTCTGTGTAATTTGTAGTTTCTATGTGTTTGCTTCTGTAGTTCTGCCAACCTAAACGGGTACAGTTTCCAGAATGTAGTAAGATCAACGAGGTGTGTGAAGCAGATTCTTTGGTATAATATTAGTAAGAAATTGCAGACGTTTTCGAAATATCTGATTTCCCATTCCCAAGTTTGATCTGGCTACTGCTCTGGTGCATGTATTAAGCGTCATTCACAGTGGCCAAATTTGATTCTGACTTTTTAGTTTTTAGTTAGCTTGTTCTGTTTATTCTTTGTTGCAGCTATTATGTGCATTTTTGTGGTTTTCAGCTAATGTTCAGAAAAATAAGCCGTTGTTTGTGAGTATAATATCCAGCAATAATTTGCATACCGATGTTTGGATAAGACGTGTCGTTTGTTCCTGGTGTTTTTAGTAGTCATTTTTCATATTCGTTTACAGTGTTTTGATGTTGAGCATTCGCTTGAATTTTTATGTTGTTCTTTTTGTAGTTTGTTGTTTTCAATAAATGTTTGCGTTAAATGTTCTACATAGTGCAATTAGGAGGGTAGAACCAAGAGTGCATAATTGCACTATATGTTAGAAGATACTACACTATACTTCTTATATATAGTGCGATTATGCACTTTTGGTAGAACTTTAGGGACCTGGCGTAACTAGCTATCACCTTTTCAAAGCCCAAATCTGTTTTGTGCAAGCTGGTTTCAAGTCAGTGCAAATATGTCTGGTAAAATTTACGAATCAAGGAGAGGATAGGGGAATATTGTTCTATATTATCTGCACAAGTTACAGGTAAACAATTTGCTCTCCAAAACAACTGTTTGCCAGACATCCTAAGCTCGCGCCACGGGCAAATTTTCAGCAGAGAGCATTTGTACATGGATCGAATGGTTTATCTTCAGTAGTCAGAATTTCATGTCAGAAACAAACTTTCATTAGACCGAATTTAAGTGTTGAAATAATATAAGTTAATCTTTCATTTGTCAGAATTTGGCAAGAAAGCAATTTTCTTCCGGACGAAAAATTTAGCAAGATGGCTTATCTTGATGATGGTTCTGTAAAATGGTCTCTGGACGACAAAAATATCTAAGCGTGCCTTGTCTCTACCACCAACGAGAAAAATTCTCTTTAAAAGGGTTCCTCCAACAACTGGGTTGGTTCTGCCTACACCTACTACATGTTATAGACAGGAAACACTCTTAGAAATGTTCCTGTAGAAACTACAGGAATCACTTTTGTAGATGACAAGTACAAAAGCTTTTGTAGAAAATACAGGTTGAGTCTTGTAATTTCTACAGGTCATCGTTGGTAGTGTTTACCGGACATACTTTGGTAAAATTGATTACAAGTTAGACCAGTATTCAGTACAAATGAAACCTGTAGTTTTCACTGGTTTACAGGTATGCTCACAGGAAAGTACTCGATACGCTGATAACGCAAATTTTGTATATAAGGGCGACAGTGGTCATAATTTTTGAAGACTGAAATTTTTGAATTTTTTCAAATTTTCAGTCTTCCAACACCCAGTGGGTGATTTTTTTGTAACGGCCGCTCCCTGCCGAAAATATTTTGGGAGCGGCCGCCCCCCACACCTGCCCCCCCTCCTCTGAAATAACAGGTCGCTCCAGTAAAGTTTACAGGTTTTGTCTTGTAAAAAATACAGGTTTGGTATCTGATATAGGATTGTAAAAAAAGTCGAACAGAACTACAGGTTTCTTTTGTATTTTCTACAGGAAATTCCTGTAACAAAAACTACAGGTTTGCTTAGTATTTTCTGCAGGAAACTCTTGTAATTTTTACTATTCCAGAGACCGGTAAAAAATACAAAAGTTACTTTTGTGGAAAATACAGGAAGCTCCGCTAGTGACTGACCGCACAGGAGCACTTTTGTAGAGAACTACAAGAATTCCTGTAATTTCTACTGGAGTCTTTTTAAGAGTGAATGACGACAGACTGTTTCTTTCGAATCCTAATAGAATCAGAGGGGCCAAAAGTACTACTGTTGGATTATGTATTCTTGGTATGGCGCAAATCATTAAGGGGCTTTTTAGGGAAGAGTTAGGGACCCAAATCCGTTATCCGGCAGGTGCACAAATTCTCATGCAGGCTAACTGCACTACTTTTTAATTTGTGCAAAATTCAAATTACAACTGAAATGTGATGAGTTTATACTCTTCCCGCATGCCCAAAGCTATGCAGGAGCTGTTACTTAATAGTGCCTGAATGCCTTAAACCAATACCCGGCAGGATAGTCAATTGCTGTTATATTGTCTCTACAGTTCCCGAAGGGCCTTTGACATTTTAAAATCACCCATGCATAGTCTTAGTATAATGTTGGGCGATTTCACCCGGAAAATCTGCAGCGTTAAGGTTACTTAAAATGAAGAGCTTGCACAACAACTAAATTGCTTCATTCCCGAAGGGCCTTATGCATTTTGAAAAACTAACATTTAAAATATGGTTGTTCTTACTTGGCAATCTGCCTAGAGGCAACTTTTGTATGAAACCTGATTAGGTTATGTTGCAGCTACTGTAGTTCCCAAGCAAGAATTTCCAGCAAACAAAGTTCAATAGTTGATTTACAACCATATTGAAAACCTGCCGATTATTCCAAATATGGAATATCCGGCAGGTTTTACATGTAAAACATAGACAAAAATGTCAAAAACCTGCCGGATCTGGCAGGTACATTTTTCGCAAGCAGTATGTCTAAAAAGTTGTCCAAAACATTTATAGCCCAGCACTGATTAAGATTACGCTTTATGTTCAAGATAATATCAGCAATATTGTACCTGCCGGATATTCCATATATGGAATATCCGGCAGGTTTTACATGTAAAACATAGACGACAATGTCAAAAACCTGCCGGATCTGGCAGGTACATTTTTCGCAAGCAGTATGTCTAAAAAGTTGTCCAAAACATTTATAGCCCAGCACTGATTAAGATTACGCTTTATGTTCAAGATAATATCCGCAATATAGTACCTGCCGGTTATTCCATATATGGAATATCCGGCAGGTTTTACATGTAAAACATAGACGAAAATGTCAAAAACCTGCCGGATCTGGCAGGTACATTTTTCGCAAGCAGTATGTCTAAAAAGTTGTCCAAAACATTTATAGCCCAGCACTGATTAAAATTACGCTTTATTTTTAAGATAATGTCAGCAATGAGAGTGCAAGGAGAATGCATTTTCAAAAGTTACTGCACTGATGAAAAATGATCAGCGCGTTCGATTCTACCTGATAAACGTAAAAAATTTCAAAAATTTAAAATTTGAATTTTTTTTAAATTTTAAATATTTTAAATTTTTTTTACGTTTTTGTAATCAGGAGTCACCCAGCAACCTATCGTCAAAGTATTAAGAAAATTGGATGAGTCGTTAACTTTATTTGGGCTGGGGGGGATATTGTGGAAAAGATCCCAATATTGTACCTGCCGGTTATTCCATACAGGTATATATACTTTTTGCAAGCAACCAGTGTTAAAGATTGTCCAAAATATTTACAACGCTGGACTGAATAAAATTTCGTGTTTATTTCCTTAATAATGTCCACAAAAGTATACCTGCCAGATCCGGCAGGTTTTTGGCTTTTTCGTCTATGTTTTACATGTAAAACCTGCCGGATATTCTATATATGGAATAACCGGCAGGTACAATATTGCTGAGATCATCTTTAAAATAAAATGTCATTCTACTGACAACAGAGTTATAAATATTTTGCTCAACCTTTTGCACATAGATATTGCTTGAAAAAATGTACCTGCCAAATCCGGCAGGTTTTTTTACATTTTCGTCTATGTTTTACATGTAAAACCTGCCGGATATTCCATATATGGAATAACCGGCAGGTACAATATTGCTGAGATCATCTTTAAAATAAAATGCCATTCTACTGACAACAGAGTTATAAATATTTTGCTCAACCTTTTGCACATATTGCTTGAAAAAAATGTACCTGCCAGACTCGGCAGGTGTTTGACAATTTTGTTTATGCTTTACATGTAAAACGTGCCGGATATTCCATAGGGCCGAAAGACTCTGAATTTTCTACTTAACCTTAGATACTAATTTCGTAGACCCACTATCCCATTCACCCTACATGTACAATGCACCTCATTTCTAAAATTCAGCGGTTGTGTTATACCATGACGGAAGGTTCAATTGCAGATTCAGGGAATTTTGACAGATCTGCCTCAGCAGCTAGCGAGGAATTTATGTAAGTATATACATATTTCAAACCTCACGGTTACTGGTTCGTATTCAAATTAGCATTGATACTGCGCTAAATCTTCATCCCCTCTTTTCTTTTCAATGTGGTTGTAAAACAACTATTGAACTTTGTTTGCTGGAAATTCTTGCTTGGGAACTACAGTAGCTGCAACATAAACTAATCAGGTTTCATACAAAAGTAAGAACGTACGTACATACATACGTAAGAACAGCCTATTTTAAATGGTAGTTTTTCAAAATGCATAAGGCCCTTCGGGAATGAAGCAATTTAGTTGCTGTGCAAGCTCTTCATTTAGAGTAACCTTACCGCAGTACATTTTCCGGGTGAATTCGCCCAACATCATACTAAGAGTATGCATGGGTAATTTTAAAATGTCAAAGGCCCTTCGGGAATGAAGAATGTTGTGAACTGTAGGGACAATATAACAGCAATTGGCTATCCTGCCGGGTATTGGTTAGGGCATTCAGGCACTATTAAGTAACAGCTCCTGCACAGCTTTGGGCATGCGGGAATAGTATATATATACTCATAACATTTTAGTTGTAATTTGGATTCTGCACAAATTTAAAAGTTGTGCAAGTGCATGTGCACAAGGATTTGTGCACCTGCCGGATAACGGATTTGGGCCGAGTTAAGAGCTACAAAAAAGTTTATTTTAGCTCTGCTCTTTTCTTCTCTACCCTACTTTATCGGGAAAGGCCCTATGATTGTGCAGCAACGTTCAAAATTTTGAAAAAATTAAAATTCTGATTTTCGAAATTCTGACTAATGAAATTCTGACTTATGAAATTTTGACAAATGAAAGTTCAAATAAGGTTCTGACTAACGAAATTCTAACTAATGAAATTCTGACTAATGAAATTCTGACTAATATGATTGTGACTACTGAAAGTAGATGGATATGAAAAATACGTTTTTATGATAGAACTAGCTGGATCTTGTATTTTATTTATTGTAGTGAGGAACCGTTTTGACTAGGCCAAGAGAAACAACCAGGCAGAATACTGTCCACTGGTTACGAATTTATAGACTGTTGCATTCAACTTGTTTTATACAGTAGTGTGGTATTCTAAAAGGCAGTCAGATTCTTCTCCATTTTCTTGATACTTTCTAGCTGGGGAGGAAGGGGTGCTGTATACAGGGGACGGGGCCTTTGAATTGGATCCGCCTGGCATGAGACAAACTCTGTGGTACAAGGAGTCCACTTTGTAACTGATGTGACGTAGTTGTTCTACAAGCTCTTGTTGCACAGTTTGCATATCATGAACAGCGTCTTGTAGATCCGCTTGAATCTGAAATATGACAGCAAGTTTACTGTAGCAAGCACAGTAGAGTAGGAATGCATGCAAGCGGGAAAGAAGGTTAAGGGGGGGGGTTGCGAATTTTCGACCATCTCCGATTTTTCTCATTTTCACATATTTTGTAGTCCCCATGGGTCCCCAAAACAAGACACTTGCGTTTGTTGCAAAACTTTCCCTATCATTCACAATAGTCCTCCAAAGGTGACCCCGGCATGTGTTAAACATAGGAAAATGAAAAAGTTAGGAAAATTTCGCGGTAACCAAAAGTTTGAGCGTTGTGCAAGAGTAAACGAGTTATAGCTGGGCAAAATGTTAATTGAGGTTCAATTTGCATACGCAAAATCCATGCTGCTACTTGTGAGTAGTTCACAGTTTTGGTTACCGCGTTGGCGTTTTGCCTCAAAATACGTCATTTTCTTAAATTTTTGGATATAATGGTCCATAAGTCGGGTGAAAGCCGAGCTATTCCAACCAAATTTGGTATGTCAATGTGGACATATGAAACGAAGATGTGTGCTAAATTCAGTGCAATTGCTTGAGTTTTACTGTGAACGCATGCCTCAATGCGATGACGGGGACCTATAGTCGAAAAATGGCAAATTTTCAAATTTTTCAAATATAGCCAAATTTTATACCAAATTGATTGAAGCTCTCGATGTCCTGAACATTTTATCTTCTTGCACCAAGTCTCTACAAAGCAGTATGAGAAAGTTAAGCCGCATTAAAGTTTGAAAGTAAATAACAGTCGGAAGGAGCTTGATCAAATGGTTCAAACGCCGTTTCTCGCTCGTTGCTTGACGTATCATTGTCATTTGCACAGCAATAAATAGCCCAAGATAGAGGCTTTAATTTGATGTATTGACCATACCGTAGTCTTTTGTCATCCTATGTGTACACGTCTTCGAAGCCCTTAGCGAGGCATAGTGGCGTAAATACTAAATTGTAGGGATTTGAACTGCAATATCTCTTAACTGGATTGACCCTGGACTCTAAAAATGTGTCTTGTTTTTGGACACATATGGGGGTATATTACACCCGAAAATGAGCGAAATCGGTGACTATAAAATTTGGTACCCGGCGGCCCCCCCTTAATATGAGTTCTTCTTGGATCCGTGACCTGGATCTCCATCCAAACCAAATTTACACCGACTAATTTAGAATTGATTAATTGATTAATTAACTATTGTTATTAATACTCTCTTATTTAGTAAATAATTATTGTAAGTTGATTATAAATTAAGAATTTATCGTGTATGGATCTCAGCACAGCAGAAATGAAACCGGGTCACTATTTACTGACCCGGTGACCCGGTCGACCCCTGACCCGGTGACCTGGTATTTTTGAAAATTCAGGTTTAAGCTTGCAAAAAATTAAAAATACTTTATTGGGGTGCGGTGAGTGTTTTTAACCATTTTGGACATTTTTGACGACTAAAATATTAAGTTGGGTAAAAGTTTTGCTTTCCTTAAAGTAGTAGCATCGGAAAGTGAATATTGTAAGTAAGCCGGAAAAAATCAAAACGATTTGCACGATTTTGCACTCAATAATGTGAAGTAAACTACATAGCTTTTTGAATCAAACAAATTGGAACAAAATACTTTGCCAAGGTTATAACATCATCTAATTCGAATCATATGGTTTAACATTAGCACTTTTCTGTTTTATCATTATATATTTTAGTAAACTATTTCATTTAGTTGTATGATTGAAGTTTCACTCAGCGAAAATTCTTTGGAAATATTTTTTCGTATAGTTAGGATTCAGAGATTATGAAATAAAATCAATCACAATTGGTTCCTGAAGATATGTTGTAAGCCATAACAATTGCAAAAAATGCAAAGTAAAACGCAGAATTTGCAAACCTTGTTTTGCTGAGATTTTCCTTCTTACCGAGATTTGGGTGGAGATTTGAAACCCACAGTCTGACCCTCTCCCTCCAAAAATAATAGCAGCAGCGATGAATCACTTACAGTAGATGGAGCATGGAGTATTTTAGATTTTAAAATAAAGATTTCAGACTCTCAGGGCCCATGTAATAGTTTTCATTTTCTAGTTAAGATTCAACGCAATCATTGTAGTTTCAAACCTTGATCTAAGCTTGACAGGACATTACAAATATTATGAGGACACTACTACAGCGACAAGCATTTAAAAAACTACACGAACACGATTAAGTTAAGAATATTTCTATTGCTAGTTTTTGAGCAATTGTTGAAGTTTTCAGTTGGCATAAATTGGTAAAACTTTGAAAAATATCCTATAACAGCAAAAACTTCTTCAAATCAAAAATACCGGGTCAAGACCGGGTCAGAGCTTCTGACCCGGTGACCCGGTCCATACAGTGACCCGAACTGACCCGGTGACCCGGTGACCCGGTGACCCGGTTTCATCTCTGCAGCGCAGAGTTGGAAGTTAGTCGCGGGTCGAATTTCAGGTCTGCGAGGGTCAGAGTGGATCAATTGTCACTTTTGTTCACACCGTTTTCACGCTTAGCGCTAATTTTACTAGAAAATTTGCATTAAATTTTGAAATTGTCTCTAACTTTTGACCGCGTTTTCTATTTATTGATTGTAATATTGCTTAAAATTATCAAATTATTTCGATTCTGGCTTATATCTTCAGTCGAAGATAACTAGTAATAGTTCTGAAACAGTCGCTGACTTACGTGTTTTACCACGCCTAACCCTTTGCTGTTCTGCACTGATTGACACCCAGTTTGTGCGAAAATAATCATGACAGCTTACGCTTACTACATCCTGCAACTTTGATCTTTCAGAAAATAGAGCAGATTCCAGTAAATACTTTTATAATGTGACTTGCCCGGCACTGACTCGGGCCGGCCCGGGCCCGGTTTTCTAGGGCAAGGCCCGGCCCCGAACCCGAGGCCCGAAAAGTTCGGAAGGCACGGCCCGAGCCGGGCCTGTTGAGCCTCTCGGGCAGACCCCGGCCCGAAAAGTTTGTGAGGCAAGGGCACGGGCCCGGCCCGAAAGCGATATATGATTTTGCTCAATCCATGCTATACGCCATTTATAAATATAGGGAGATGTCAAAATTAAAGAACTGGGTAGACAAAACCTCAGTGAATCTCCGCGGGTCGTGGGTCGCTCGCGGGTCGCGGGTCAACCTCCGCGGATCGCGGGCACATACCCGTGGGTCACGAAATTGCGACCAACTTCCAACTCAGTCACAGTAAATGCACCTTAGTAATATCAACCAGATTGTTGCTTTGCTCAGCAAGCTTTCGTTGCTCCCACTTAATCCTTCGAAAGCTGAAATACAAGCATTGTCTGGTCAGTGATCATATCTTAATTACTATACTGTTATTTGTCCGTCCAACAAGTACACTTTACTGTCTTGGTGCTACGCTTCCATCATTGGCCTCCTAGTTAGGCAACATATAACTGCCAGAAAAGTAGGTCATCAAAGCAATGTTGCTCAACCAGTTTATCCAAAGGAAAGGTACAACTGGAATCAAAGACAATGCTATATTGGCGAATGTATATGCTGGGGGATTAGTTGAAACTAAACAAATCAAATAGTATGACAAGCGTCGTATGCTATGTATTATGAGTCTCTGCATCCTCTGCACGCTATCGGCAGCTGGCATACTATACTCTATGTATTATCGGCTTGACACATCCTCTGACCTCTGCACGCTAACGGCTGACCGCCCCCCGCAAATTGGACCCCAGTGACACCCCCGCAAATTGGTACCCAGTCGAAACGGGGGTACGCTCACTATCTATGCTGGTGTGGTGCGTGAAGGGTCCAATTTGCGGAGGGGGGGGTCAGCCGTTAGCGTGCAGAGGATGTGTCACGTGTTGGTATTATGTACTCTTTATATCAATAAAGTATAATATGAAGCCAGTTTAACTTACGCAGTGATGGCTGCGAGAAATCGACGTTGATGAAGTCGGATTTTCAATTCGTCTTTTGAATGTGCCAAAATTCTGTACTTATAAATGAACCACATTTCTTGAAGCACACAAGCTGCAGAATGCTTTAGCTAAAATATCAACCTACGCTAAAGATTACATTATGTATGTTTCCCATTCCAGAATGTCAAGCTCTGTCTACATACACTTTGACTAATGATCAACTTCATCCTGTTCTGTCCATTTTATAAATGACCAAATATGCAAATTTGTTACCAGAATGCCAGCCGGGACCAGCGATTGCAAATATTGACGAGTGTTATCGTTGGGCATTTGACTGTGCTTTGAATTAGTTAGAATAGATGTTAAGTTTAAAAGCTACTTTAACTTTAAAACTTATACCTTTAGCCCATTCTATTTGCTGACCACCGCCGATACCGACGGAGTACATAGTGAAAAACTGATTTCAGCTGCGAGTTTTGCAACGTGTAATCCTCGGGTGTAACGCTAATCATCTATATGCTTTACAAACTTCTGTGCAAGAACGGAGACAAATGATTTTCAAATCGACAATTTCTTTCATTCAAATCCGCAAGGTCAAAAAACAGATATCAAAGTTATAGCCTATTTGGTAAGGTTTTGTCACTTCTGTTCCTGGGAACTAGGCCCGAATACAGCCGATGATCACTGACTCCTCCAGTTGCAAATTGCATTTAACACTACTAGTCATTGTGTCCATTTTTGCTTTTCGTGAACTTTCAGCATTAGATTTGTCAGTTACTTAATCGATTGAATGGAATCAAATCTATAATAGTTGCATTAACCCACCTCTTTTGCACATTTAGTATCTGCTAGAAAAGCATTTACATGCTTTTCAGCTCTGGTCAGGTCAAGTTTTCGGCTAATGACAGCTACTAAAGCAGATGCTACACCGATTCCCTAAAAAGGACATTTCTTTAAAGAATACAAATTAAGCAGGAGTGTGGCAAAGTTAAATGAATATTGTATGTACCCGCTTGCATATCTACATCGTTGCCATAGTTTAAAACCTATAAACTAAACTAAAACTAAGTTATAGTCAATTGAATATATACAGTGCTAAAATAATTCACAATTCTTACTATATGATTCATACCATTAATAGGCAACAGGACAGTTACGTATTTGAATTCGAAGATAACAATAAATTGATTTACCACAACACCAGTAGAAATAGCAACCACTCTACCACAGTAAGTATGAGGCACGACGTCTCCATAACCCACAGACATGAATGTAATCACGACAAGCCATAAAGAATTCATGTAATGAGAATAGGAATTATTAGCGCTATTTACATCCAGAGAATCGTCAGGAAGATATCTATCGACAAAAAATTATAGTTTTTCAAACGTTTATATAACACTCAGACTCAACTCAATCACTCTGTTAACAGAAATTTAGAAAGGTAGCCATTTCTAGTTATTGTAGAGGTTTTGTATTTATAACAGTCAGCAAGAGGTAATTTTCTGAGATGTTGCTAACATTTGAGTCTGGTTGCTGGTAAGGAAATGTTACCTACTGCTTTCCCTTTAACTTTGTATTGTGTTTGTTAACAAATGCATTAATTAGTTGTTTAAATTGTTCTGGGTCTAGCTAGATTTCTTGTACGACTGTTCTTGTTCCGCCATGTGCAGTTAGTGTTAGCCTTCGGATGCTGCAGTTGCAATCATTTCTTTCTATTCTATTATCACCACATGACACATCACTGTGATGCTGTATGCAGCCTATGTTGGGAAAGACATATAGCATCGGTTTATCTTCAGTAGTCAGAATTTCATATGTCAGAATTTCATTAGTCATAAACAGAATTTTCAAACTTTCATTAGTCAGAATTTCATTAGTCAGAATTTAGGTTTTTGAAATAATGGTTTATCTTCAGTAGTCAGAATTTCATATGTCAGAATTTCATTAGTCAGAAACAGAATTTTCAAACTTTCATTAGTCAGAACTTCATTAGTCAGAATTTAGGTTTTTGAAATAATATAAGTTGAACTTTCGTTTGTCAGAATTTCATAAGTCAGAATTTCATTAGTTAGAATTTCATTAGTCAGAATTTCGTTTGTCAGAATTTTGCAAAAAAGCACTTTTCGTCCTGGCGCAAAGTGTAACAAGATGGTTGATCTTGATGATACCTAATTTTATAAAATGATTTCTAGTCGACACAAATATATGTGTAAAGTTGGAAGTGTAGGGGCAACCAAACTTTACGGGTGGAAACTGTGCGCGTATGGAAACGACGAACCTGGAGGAGACTTATGTTCCAGTCGACCTGGGCAGGATCTCGCCAAGAATTAAATAAGCCTAACGAACTACTAAACGAACGGACTAAAGGGACAAATGACTGCCTAATTACTCAACTGCTAAAGGAACTTTGATTAAATTAAATACACGCTCAGTAAATAATTAACTTACCTAAACTTGGAAATTACTCAGAGTCCTACCTACCGAGTACACAGTTCTAATAAAACCTAACTAAGTACACCCTAATGGCTCAGCTACTGAGACCACATTTAATAAAGAAACAAGCAAAGGGAGAGACTCCCGAAAATTACAC
>JASAND010001077.1:0-36950 GCA_030248195.1 Trissonchulus latispiculum
ACACTAGCGCACAAGCATAAGCGCAGGCACAAGTACGAGAACAAGTACAAGCACAGACACAGGCATAAGACGGAAACGTTCACACTACTGCACAAGCATAGCCAATAAAACTTTGAATTTAGCCTAGCCACGCCTTCTGTCCACAGTGTGGAATAATTTTGATTGGCTGCTGACGTTGTGCTTGTACAAAAACTCAATTCAAATCTGCGTTGTGCTTGTACTTGTGCTTGTGCTAGTGGCGTGCTTGTGTTTGTGCTTGTGCCTGTGCTTGTGCTTGTGTTTGTGCTTGTGTGCTAGTGTGAACCGGGCCTAAGTAACTCCTCCAGCCTCCCACTAAGCATCCAGGCAACATGGCAAAAGAGTCACACTAGATTTGGCTGATGGGGACAAAGGTACTAGACCAGTGTATGCCTGATTGATCACGACTCACGAACAAAGAGATCTTTATTATTACCGGTTAGACACCTCACCTATTTTAAACCACCTAATATATCCTGAAAACTTCAATAAAACCGTACATCAACGGCCAGTACACAGGATGCGACTTGTCGCAAATGGTATCACGTTGCATGCTTGATGTGGGTTGTTGTACCACTCCACTATACCGAAGTGTTGTTCGGTCTGAAGGAAGTCCTCTCCCCCAATATTTGAACGCAATCGTAAATGCAGGACTAAAGGAAGCAAATTTTCAAGGCAAAATAAGCAATACGTCTGAACTTGGAAAATTTGAAATTTTGGAAATTGCTGAGAAATTACGTTTTCAAACGACTCTTATAAGCTATCTACTAACAAAGTATTGGTAATCAATTGGCAACAACGGTTAAACTGGAAGTGCCATGGATTACATGGTCCCAAAAACAAACCTTCGTAGGCAGCACAACATGTCAGTCTGTGGAAAAAAGATTACATTAAAAGGCCTTCAAGTTTCTAGAAAGACTTTTTTTAGCTGGCAGTTGGCATTAGGTTAATAAATAATTAGAAACCCTCTGAGTAGGTGACGTTTGACATCAATTTTCAGGAGTCTGTTTCCAAAACAACATCAGTGGAAGCCACCTCCAATCAAGGCACTTCGCTCCCCTTCCAAATTTAGCCTGGAGCGAGTTGTGTTACAAGTAAAGACCCAAGGAGCTACAAAGAACTGTTGAAAGATAACAAACTTTTGTTGGACTAAAGTGGTACTGCTAAGTTATACTTTGGAACTGCTTGGTAAAAAAATTAACGTTCCACTAATAAAATAAATGGTCCGTTAATTAAAATTAAAAAGTTTTTACCTACGCCTTTCCATTTTGATAATTCAAACGGAAACTGAAATGCTAAGAATCATATTCTATCTAACTAAACAAAAAATAGATGCATATCAAGTTTATTTTGGTCTAGCTTCACCCTGGGGCAATCGAAAAACTTACATTATCTAAAATCAGCCCAGGGGATCCTAGTAAAAAATCGACAAAATGAAAGTGTCTGTACAGTTCACTTGGACAGAAGCTAATGAAGTTTGAGATATATACACAGTTTCCTTTATCATATATTTGTATCATAAATAATTCAATGTTTCAACCTAAACTGTAACTAGGCAAGGCTATGTCATTCCACCTCCCAACAAACAGAATACATATACTTAATTTGCTGAAGAGTCTATTTGTCTAGTGGCTGTTTAAGGGAGAAAATTTTGGTTAAATTAAGAGCAAACTAATTTCTGCTGGGATGGACTTTTGAGCAAGCACTCTGGTGAACTCAGACTAATTAAGGAACTGTGTCACTTTGCGGACACTTTGTAACCTGAACAGCTCTCTCTGGTATAGGGTTTTAGGTAGAAATTGTTAAATATGGAATCAGGAATGACAGTCTAAGAAGCTTAAAAACTGTCAATTAGATTGAGTGTGAAGGTTAAACTGAACTTAAGATAATCCAAAAAAAGCTTAATACATGGAGACATCTTCGCTCTATTTCAGAGAGATCAAAATCCCATGTGAAAATAGCAGCGCCATTTTTAAGTCTAAACTGGAACCAATTTTAGGAAAGGTTAAAGAGGAATAGATGAAAAAACAATTTGCCAAAAGACATAAAATTTAATTGCATTCCGTTGCCATGGGAGGTCCTGTTAACTGATACTGACATGTTGACAGCCGTTTTAGGTTCATTTTGACCTCCAGCTAATGTGAAAACTGGGAAATAACGGAACTAAAATTAAAAAACAAAAGTGAGCCATGCCTTTTTCGAAGAAAGTTGCAAATAATCTGTTTACAACCGAAAATGTGAACCAGTTTTATGAGTGGGGCACCCTGCTGGTTAAAGAATTAAGGCAGAGAAGATTGATGTAATTTTAGGGATCAACCAACTTTAAAACAGCGTATAAATCTACAAAATTCACTCAAACAAAACACACAGAAGGGAAAATACAATGGAAATTGAGTCGAAGGGTTATCAGAAGCCACTCATATTAGATTGACTTTGACCTTAAGATTACTACAGGCTTTGAGAAGATTCAAATTAGTTTATTATCATTAGTATATTGATGCAGAATCAAATTTTGCAGAGGTAATTGTATACTGTCTAGTGTCTACAAGCAAAAGTTACCTTAATTTAAAGGGGTCAATCTCAGATTAAGAAACTATTGTTCTGTTTTTCAAACTTAGGTGAAAAATTGTCTTGCAATTTCTCCGAAAATTTTAAAACTCGCTAAAATTTGCTTTTAAACTTTCGCTCAGAATCGGGTGTGCCATATATCTCTACAAGTTTATGCTTATTATATCTCTACAGGTCTACATGTTTATTGTCTATATCATGTAAGTCTGCATCACCCCATTCCCCCGTTATCCCATGACTTTACACCATTCAAAACCTCTAGCTCTAGCTGGGTGGAGTTCCTATTTATTGGATAATCACTCTTTCTTCCTGAGAAATTGCCTGAACCGTTTTTTCGCAACTAAATCTTGGGTACTTTTCGAAACTTTCTCAAGCTATCGTGGTAGTTGGGACATACATGCGCCGGGGGATTAGGCAGCTTCACACATTAGTGCCGGCGTGCGCTTATCCCCTCAGACTGGACCTTAGATCAAACACCAAAATTTGTGAGTTTTTGTGGCGTCCCGTTGTCAGTTCACCCCTTCCAAGCTACGTTACGCTTGCTTTTTTTAATTATGCAAGCAATGGCTTATAGAACCGACTTATAGAATTGCATCTCAATGCAGCGTCAATAAATCCATCTAATTGTGAAGAAGCATGCAACGTGACAACAGCGGACTATCCAACGGTTTTGGTTAGAACACAAATCGGTTTCTGGTACAATCAGGATCGAGAGGCGAGTAGTTTCCGCGTCGGTAAGTTTCGTGAAGTTTGAAAGAATCAAAGAACAAAAGACACCAGAACTTTCAAGGTCAGAAAAAACTAATTAATTAAAATGTAGCAATACTGAATTATTAGTTACGTTTTACTAAATTAGTAACGTTAGTTTGACGAAATTAAACTGAGCGCCAGCTTCACGGTGGTGGCTCAGTTGGTTATACGCATCATTCTCGCACACTGAAAAGAGGCAGATCCGGCGCAAAAATACTGAGTTCAGCGAAGTGCTGGATGGGATCTCAAACTACAGCTGAATTATAATTTCCAAACATTTATTTTTTCTTAAACAAGAAAGATGTGGCGCAATATAAATATATGCCTAAACTCAAGTTATTATAATATTTCAAAGTAGAATACACAGTTATTAAATTGACGATCTTTTGTCAGGCTTTTATCATTTCACATGTGGCTAGGGGAGGGATTGATTGGGTTCGTATCGTAGCCTGGGCTGACTTACCAGATCGTGACCGTTCGTCTGCGCCGCCTCGACTTGAAGGGGTCATAGGTGTACCAGGCTACAGCGGGCATCCTGTGAGAGAGACCCCCCCACGGAGACGCAACACCATAGGTGTACCTGGGGGGGGGTGGGGGGGAACCCCTCCCCCCAAATCATAGGTGTACCTTGAGAAAACGTTGGGGGAGGGGGTAGCCGACATTAGGGTGGGTGGGGTCAGCCGATTTGAGGTGGGGTGGGGTCTGGAAAAATCGAATTTGGGGGGGAGGGTAAAAAAATTTTTGGTCAAAAATTTAGAAAAAATTCGCAAATTTCCTAAAAAAGCGTTATTTCCAACTAAAAATCAACAATATTTCTTCATTTTTGCTCATTTGTTCGAAAAAACTTGGATTTTTTGCAAAAATTTCGAATTTTTACTAATTTTGAGGCAAAATTTTCAAAATTTTGAGGGTGGGGTCTGGCAAATTTGTGTGGGTGGGGTCTGGGATTTGGCCATTTGGGGGTGGGGTCTGCCTCCGAAATTTCGAGGGTGGGGTTGGCACTTATCCGTTTGGGGGGTGGGGTTCCCCCCCCCACCCCCCCCCCCCCAGGTACACCTATGCCCCAAATGGAAGAGTGCCGGCCGACCGGCGACCCCACCCTCGAAATTTTGAAGGCAGACCCCACCCTCGAAATTTTGGAGGCAGACCCGCAGACCCCACCCCCAAATGGCCAAATCTCAGACCCCACGTCCCCACCCACCCAAATTTGCCAGACCCCACCCTCTAAATTTTGAAAATTTTGCCTCAAAATTAGTAAAAATTCGACATTTCTTGGAAAAATTCGAAATTTTTGCAAAAAATCCAAGTTTTTTCGAATAAATGAACAAAAATGAAGAACTATTCTTGATTTTTAGTTGGAAATAACGCTTTTTAGCAAATTTGCGAATTTTTTCTAAATTTCTGATCAAAAATTTTTTACCCCCTCCCCCAAATACGATTTTCTGGCATTTTTTAGGGTTTTGAAAGTGGGGGGGGCTTCGCCCCCCCCCCCCTAGGGAGGGGGAAGTGGGGGGGGGGGGCGTCCGAAAAGTGGGGGGGGGGGCGGGCGAGCCAAAAGTAAAATATACCGAAATTTTTAGCGAAAAATTAGCATTTTTAAGGTAAAAACGCAAAAAATCGCTGTTTTTAAGCTTAAAATGAGCTTATAAGTCCATAAATTAGCTAAAAATTGAAAAAATTTTTGAAAATTTGACCCCAAAAACCTTATTTTTGACACTTTTGGGCGACCCCCAAAAAAGTGGGTGGGGGCTTGCCGAAAAGTGGGGGGGGGGCGAAAGTGGGGGGGGCTCCGAAAAGTGGAGGGGGGAACCGAAAAGTGGGGGGGGGCCACCACTAAAAAAATGACAGATTTTTCAGGCCCCCACCCCCAAAGGTGTAACGGAGATTTGGGGTGGGGGGGGCCCCCCCCCAACATTTTCTGGGGGGGGGCCCTCTGGCGACCCCCCCCCAACCCCCCCCCCAGGACCCCCCCCCCACAGGGTTCATGCGACCGGGAAAAACCGGGAATATCAGGGAAAATCGTGAAACACCGGGAAAAACCGGGAAAATGAGAAAGTTAGAGAAATTTTTTTGTACTTTGGTGCAAATTTAATGGATTTCAGTTTAAATTTTTAAAAAGAACACAAAGTTTTACCCACGAATGTCCATTCTTAATTTTGTCACTTTATTTGGTATTCAGGATTCTAATTGGATGAATGATGCAGAATTTTCTCAGAAGTTGAAACATATGTTACACACATTTTGAATCAACTTGCCTGCTTCGGCCAATATAATTATTCTAAAAATTATTTTTTTAGTTTTAGAAATTTCAAACGAATGTGAGCTAACTAGATGTTGAAGCCTTGCTTGTCCTTCCGTGAAATTCCTAAATTTGACCCATTAATTTTTGAAAAAGTGCTCGAATTACCTTAAATAATGTATATATTATTAAGTTTTCAGCTGTGCTTAAGTTTCAGTTGAGATCGCGAAAGCAAATAATATCAGGCTGGTGCGAACAGTGACGGATAGATTTTTCCGAAAAAATTTATTGCAAAAATAGATTTGTGGTTTTTCTTCAGTTTTGTTCAGTAAACGAATCAAAAATCTCCGTTTTTAGAGAAAAATTATAATTTTCCCTAAAAAATGTCTAAATTTGTAAAAGCTTAAAATCTGTTTTTTGCTGTTTGACTGACTGTTCTGACTTTTTCCTGATCATCCCAGACGAGCAGAAAGATTTGAATTGCACAAAATAAAAATTCTATTAATAGTAAACAAAATACCCCAATTTCAAAATAGCAATTAATTTTTGGAGTCTTTTTCAGATTACCCCACACACTCAAATTTCGTAAAACTTGACCAATTGAGCTGAAATTTGGTATGTTGGTAGATTCTAGATTCGGTATATTTTCGACCTCGCTGAGTTCAAATATCGCAAAATTTTTTAGGGTTTTTAGGCAAAAATAAGTGGGGGGAAGAGTGGGTCGCGGCCCTCCACTAGTGGGAGGGGAGGTCCAAAAGTGGGGGCGGGATAAAATGAGCTAAAAATGCCAAAAATAAATTATAAAAAGCCTGTTTTCTACATATATACTGCTATAACTACGTAAGCTTAAAAGTGCTCAAAAATTAATTTTGGCGCCAAAATAGCCGATTTTTGATCAAAAATTTCCGGCGACGCCTGAAAATTTTTGAAAATTGTGACCAAAAATCCTAAAAATGTGGCAATTTCTGGGCACGGGGGGGCATCCCCAACCCCCCCCCCCCCAGTAAAAAACCCCAGAGGTTTTCAGGGTCGTTGAACAAGAATCTGAAGACCCGTTTTCCAATTCAGCTTTTCGCTACCTTGATATAAGCTTAAGTTGTAAGCTGATGTTGAGCAAAGGAAAAGCTGAGTCGAAAAACGGATTTCAGATTCGTGCTCAGCGCCCCCGAAATCCCCTGTATGCAACTTTTCAGCAAAATCGGCGACAATAAATTTTTCGGTTTCCCTTGGTCCCCCTTGCGAATCAAAAAAATCGGATCTCGGCGAATCGAATATTTTGTGATATTTGAATTTAGTGTGGTCGAAAACATACCCATTCCAAATTTAAACTCAATTGGTAAAGTTTTGAGAATTTTTGAGTGGTGGAGGAGTATATAATCTGGAAAAACTATTCTTGTATTATTTTCCATTTTTGCATTGCAACAACAGCAAAATTTTTTGTCTATTTTTACATGAGTATTTTGGAATAGTCACAGCACTCGTGATGTAAAGCCAGTTTTTGGTATCAGATTTTTGGTACAGGCCTGTTGCGGTTCCTATTTTTCCTATTTTTTCCTATTTTTTCGAGACATTCCTATTTATTCCTATTTTCAGCCGAAATTCCTATTTTTTCCTATTTTTTCTATTTGACCAGAGTAAATTGTCCTTGGATCATTGTTATTTTTGTTGAACAGAACACAAAACTTTCGTTAAGTTTTAAATGACAACAGTTTTTGGGAAAAATTTTGCGCCTTCGGCGCAATTGTGTTTTTCTTGTTTTTAAAACGCCCTCGTCTTAGTTTTGCTTATTGGTCCTCTAACTAATACAATCTCTTTTTACATATTTGCTTTGGGTTACTAAATTCTCTCGTTGACAGATTAGAAGCTTTAGACGACCGTTGCCACAACATTTTCTTGTTTTACAAAATACTTGGTTCTAAGCTAATTCACACGGATTAAGTTAAGCGCCCCAATTCTTGGTATATAGTTGGGCGTGTAGGCCATAGGCATATATACGTTTACCATAATTTGAATGAATATATATGCAGTGCTCGATGCACATCCACGCTAGCTTTACTCATGTGTTAACCTTGGGTGCTTGTTTTAGTTATAGCATTTTTAGTATTTAAATGTTAGATTCCAACACAAAGATTAAGTAGAGATACAAGTAATTGCAGGGGAGGTCTGGGGCGGGGATCTCAACAAAGACTAGAGATTTCTCTGTAGTTGAGAGCCAGTAGCAATATTCCGGAGCGGTTTGACTGATATTTTTGTAATTGTCCCTTTTTATCGCTTGAATGAGTGCACATTTTCTCATTTCAGACATAAAGTGTGTGCCATTGCACTTTTTTCTGCAGGCCAGAAAATTTATTTTCATAACCTTAAGGTTTGAAACGGGTTTAAACAGTGAACAATGAATTCAGACCGTTGTTGACAATTTTCAGAATTTTCCAGAAAAATTAGAAAATTTCTGGAAATTTCTAATTTTACCAATTTTTTTCAAAAATTATCCAACTAACCAGAAAAAACTAGCGAGTTTTCTTCGAAGGATTATAGTTCCCTCCGGTAACCAACCCTGGTTAAACCCAGATTGGACGTAACCAGCTTTAATAGCATCGCCCCAGATTGCCTATTGGCCGAGTGGTCAAATATTTCAGCTTCAAATGTAAAATCTATAATATATATAAGTGGTTCTAACCCCGAAAAATTCATTATATATATATAATAAAAATTATTATAATAAGTTTATTAAATTAAAAATCAATGTTTGCAAGCTCTCGAGACATTTAAAATCCATTTAAAGGCACCGTTTTTTTCCGTAAAATTGCTATTTTTAGCCTAAATCCAGGTGTTTTTGAGAACTTTCGTAGTTTGTGCCTGCAAAATACGCCAAGACCCCAATTTTTGGCTCATTTTTGCAAAACAAACTCCCCCACCCCGATCCCACTAAGAAAAAACCTTAAAAATATCATGATAGTTGCTATTTTTGGTAAAAAATTAAGCCTTCGTTTTACGCCTGGGAATTCCTATTTTTTCCTATTTTTTGAACAAAATGTTCCTATTTATTCCTATTTTTCGATGGTAAAATTCCTATTTTTATTCCTATTTTTTGGAAAAGCCCGCGCAACAGCCCTGATATCTCCATCCCTGCTTCAGGGACAAGGGGTGCCGGTGCTCATCCCCGGATACACAGCCGTAGAGCCAGGAGTGTCACCTCAAATGATGACTGCATCCGTGGAAGGGGGGCCGGCCCTTCAAGGCTAAGCCCTACACGTACTCCTGTTACCTTCCCACAATAGTGGTACCCATTTACCGACCAATTAAGGATGGATAGCTGGGTTGGCTAGAGCTCACGGCGAACCGATATGTGCTTAGTCCCTTGCTCAAGGGGATTTGTGAAAGCTTTGTGGCAGCGGGGATTCGAACCTCGGACTATCGGATCCGAAGTCGAACGCCTTAACCACTCGGCCGGCACGGCACACTGTATAATAAGGAGAACCACTACATTACACTTGCAGGCCATGCTGACAAATCGTACAATTTTCCGAAGAACTGCCGATAGCAACAGCAAGCAGCAGCCGATAGAAACTGGTCAATTTTCGCGAATATGGGTTGTTCAGCGAAGCTGGTCCATATTAGTGCGCTTTTAACCTAGTCCTCCTGGCATTTACAACCTGCCCCTCCCATATTAACCTTTTAAAACCTAGTCCTCTGTCCATTTACAACCGAATGTCACCCATATTGCATTTTTCATGCTCCATCGGAGCATTTTTATTCTTGTATATATATACGTATGTATAGGAGAAGTAGCATTTTTAGTTTTTTGCGGTTGTCAGGCTGGCATTTTTTCGGGTTTTGAAAATGTGGGAGGGGGTGAGTCCAAGGTATAAATATACCTAATTTTTAAGGAAAGATTAGCATAAGGTTAACACGACAAAAGTCGCTGTTTTTAAGCTTAAAATGAACTTATATATAAGTCCATAAACTAACCAAAAATTGAAAAACTTTTTGAAAACTTGAGCTCATAACTTAATTTTTTTGACAATTTTGGCGGGGGAGTCCTCCAAAAAGTGAGGGGGGGCTTGCCGAAAAGTGGGTCACCCACCCCGCCCACTAAAAAATGCCAGGTCAGGTCAGGGTTTGTCATTGGGCCACACACACACACCTGTGACCCAATGCAGTGTTACATTTTAAGGGAACTTTTCTTGTGGAACAGTTATGATGGCAGACTGTTGGAGATGACAAGATCCCAGAACGTTCACACTTGCATTAAGCTCCATGTATGTGCGATATGTATTTGAGTGATAGTTATATATACGTATATATGAATAATTAGGTGAGAACAACGTTGCTAAGTATTAGCTTTTATCTTGTGCTTGTGTATACTGATCTTCGGATGTGTTGCTTTTGCACATTCTATGTGTGTCTATAATCAGGTAGTGCGCGTTAGCGCACTACCTAGTATAGGTACGTGTGTGTTGTATATGTGTCATTATGCTCTGTATTGTAGATCTTACACTCACCCCTTGAAGTGGGTGACATGTTTCTGTTTTGTTGTGGCCAGTATGCTGAAATTATGGCATTGGATCCACGAAGTCTCCAACCTGTCTTTTCTTTAGCCTCTCGAGTCGAACCTGATTGGGTTGCCTGTTTTTGCTTACTCCGTCCCCACAAAAAGCCAAGTAAGTAAATGACTGCATTCCTAAACTTGTTACATATGTCTCTTGCTTTAGCCAGACCTTTTGAGATTGGTGTTGCATAGATGTTTCGAAATGTTCCTTTGGCTTCGTATTTTTGTTAAATTTTATAAGGAAGTATTTTTAGGCAATTTTATAGGGAGGGTCGGCTTCCACTTTCGTGAGCTTCATATGCAATTTTCTTGTCTTACTGAAGTTTAGAGGAGTTATGGAAATAAAATAAAAAATTGGAGCTAACTAGTTTATTGCAACAGTGTTTTAATAAAGCTAACTTTTCCTGAAAGTACATGTTCATTAGCTTAAGGGGGGGGTCCATTTTTGGCCGGTTTTTCGACCATCTCCGATTTTGCTCATTTTCACATATTTTGTTCTCCGATTGGTATATTTTAACGAGTTTTTGAAATTAAAGTAGGATCTTTTACGGTTAATGAGTAATTTCTCTTCAAAGTTGAGATCCCATGTGTTAAACATAGGAAACTGGAAAAGTTTCAATTTTTTGACTAGTGTCAAAAAATCTCGAAACTGGGCAAAGATTATCAGCATAATTTGGTATTATTAGAAACGTCTATTCGTATACTTTAGTTTGTTGGAATTAGATTTTTGAGTTAGGCCTTTAAAGTTTTTAAAATAATTTTTGAAGCTTGCTGACTGTGAAATTTGACGTTTTTCTTTGTTGACAACTGGGGTGTTTCAACTTTGATCAAGCATTACATAAAGGCCTAACTAAAAAATCTGATTCCAACAAGTCACAGTATATAAGTAGACGTTTCTAACAATACCAAATGATGCTGATAATCTTTGCCCAGTTTCGAGATTTTTTGTCACTAAAAATTTGGTTTTTTACTAAAATTTTGAATTTTTTCGATTTTTTGCCTATTACGTGAGACCATTGCAATCACCAGCTACCAAATGCAGCTAGACGTCTGCATGGACTTGGTGGGTTAAGTTATAGGGAGAGGTTGGTCAGATGTGCTTTGCAGTCGCTAGAAATGATCTTCTAAATGATCTGTATTTAATGCATAATATTGTGTACAATGCATTTGATTGTGCATTTGATAGTTGCTTTACGTATTCTCCAGACGCCGGGACGAGGAGGCAAAACTCTCTGGCTGTAATTCCAAAAAGATATAAAAAGTCTCGGACTGGTCATTCGTATTTCTATAGAATTTGCAATGTTTGGAATGATCTTCCTGAAAATATTGTTACTATTTCCTCTTTGGTAATTTTTAAGCAACGCTTATCTGACATTGAACCTCAGCTTCAGAAATTTATTCGGGGGCGTGCACTACAGGGACCTTAGTCCTTTGCATGCCACGGTAAATCCTGCATTGGTTTCTCGAGAAATATATACTAACTATTTTTTATTAACTATGTTAGATACGTAGTATACATTCCCGTGGCCTACCAAACTCTGGCGTCACCGTAACTGTTTGTCTACTAACCCTGACATGATGTTGCCGCTTGCATGCACCAGCATTGTCATGTCAGATGTAGTACCATTGTTGTATGTGGACGCGGCGTAATGGGCTGGGCAGCCGCGGGGTGAGTCACGTGGATGTAATAAAAAATTTATTTGTTTCCTAACACCACGTGATTTGCTCGGGATCCCCCCCAAAAAGAAAAAAATGCCAAAATATCTCGTTTCTCGTTATTTCTGGTGGCTGTAGTTCAGTGTTGACTACAATTATTCCAGCTGAGTAGCCTAACGTGATCGCTGCACCCCAATCTGTCGGACTGGCACCCATATAGCAAAAATATTAATTTTTTCAAATTTCTCAAAATATAAATTTGCCATCAATCGAAAGCTCTTAATGCGGGGAACATTTTTTCTTCTTGGGCTATGGTCCGCAAATGCACCAAATTGAAGTTAATGGCTGTTAAAGGGTTTTGTTATCTAACCTCAACATTGGCCTTGCTGCTCCTTAAAAGTCGTTAAAAAAGGCATGAAATCACGTTTAGCCTGCCAACACCGGGACAAAATTAATTCTTTAGATCAATTTTCAAATGTACACACCATTGAAGCTCCAAAATCGAAGACTGTATAAGGAAAATTGCCTTAGTCTCAAGCGGTACCCTCGTTTCGCCCATTATTACAATTGCAAGCAGTTGATAGCTCGTAACTCGTGGAGACATGGATGAAACAACTCAATATTTAAACTTGGTACGTACAACATGTGTGGCTACATTATGTGTAAAAATGAGCGAAATCCGTGACTATAAATTTTTTAATGGTGGACCCCCCCCCCCTTAAGGGGGGGGGGGCGACTAAAATGGGGGTGCCCCGAATTTGTCCGATTGGCCTACTTTTTGGCGAAGATTTAGAGCATGGGTGGGGTCAAAAAATACCGGGTACTCAGATCTTAGCTGCCTTCCAGTCATGTGCAGCAGTCGCGTTTATGTGCCCGACCCCCACTTTTTCACAACTACCACTTTAATTAATTAAAAATTCCTGCTGGCTGCAAACCCCTAGCTGCAAGGTTGCCATTCACCAATGTGATTTGGCACATGTGCCCCTATCCGCAGAAAAATGCTAGAAGTCTGTATCTTATCCGCATCTAAGGGAATTACTCTGCAAAGTTGAAGTTTCGGCAAAAATTTTAAAACTTTTAATTAACGAAAGGAATATTTTATTACTGGTGCGAGCTATAAGGCTGTAATTTGGCATAAAAGGGGCCCTGTAGGAGTACTCATTTGTGCCAAATGGCAAGAAATTCTGCCGCGTGAAAAAATTTTTGTCAACTTTAATCTTCAAAAATTGCCGAAACCGCCATTTTCAGTCTGTCGGATCCTGTGTAGAGGCTTTCTGCAGCCATAGAAGTCTCAAACCTCCACTAATCGAGCTGAAATCGTTTGTGGGTGTGTTTTCGACCACGCTGAGTTCAAATATCTCAAAAAATTTTAATTTCGAATAATTTGTATTTTTCGATTTCTGGGGTACCATTGCCCAAAAAAGGCGATTTTGGCAATTTTTGAAGATTAAAGTTGACATAAAAATTTTTTCACGCGGCAGAATTTCTTGCCATTTGGCACAAATGAGTACTCCTATAGGGCCTCCTTTTATGCCAAATTACAGCCTTATAGCTCGCACCAGTAAAAGAATATTCCTTTCGTTAGCCAAAAGTTTCAAAATTTTTGACGAAACTTCAACTTTGAAGAGTAATTCCCTTAGATGCAGATAAGATAGAGACGTCTAGTATTTTTCTGCAGATAGGCATGTGCCAAATCATATTGGCAAATGGCAAGCTTGGAGCTAGGGTCTTGCAGCCAGCAGAAATTTTTAATTAATTATGTTGGTAGTTGTGAAAAGGGGGGGGGGTCGGGCACATAAACCCGACGGCTGCGCATGGCTGGAAGGCAGCTAAGAACCAACGACCAAGTATTTTCTTGACCACACCCATGTTCTATAACTTCGCCAAAAAGTAGGCGAATCGGACAAAGTTGGGGCAAAAGTTTAGTCGCCCCCCCTTAACCACATTCAATCAACTTTACTAACAACTTAACTGGATTTTCGCGGTTTCGGAATGTGGTATCATATATATTAAATGGTGGTCTATTTTTAGCTTATTTATTGGCATTTTTGTAGTTGTCGACGACATGGATAAAACAATTGAGATTATAACACGCTATTCCTTATATACTATTATGTACTTTTGTATAATGCCTTGTATTGTATTTATGCGATCAGTCTTCTCATTTCAGTTGACGTTGTTATTGGTCTTTCTCAGTCAAATGTTGTGAAGATTTGGACTCTGGATTCTAAGCGAGAATTTCGTGTAGGTATCTTTGGTTTTGTTTCGCGTTGATGTCGCGGAAGGCACTGTTTCTAATAACTCTTAAGAACCGTATAGCTAACGCAAAGAGGTGGTTGATTACGATTTTTACTATTTTGGGCATCAAGAAAATGGGCCCGCAGGCTAGCACCTTCGAATCCCGAAGAAGGGGGTCTCCTGCTCCGCCGACCGCCACTGAATGAAAGTTGGTCTAATGTTGAACTATTATGATCTATTTTGAGCATCCGCGTGCCTTTTTTCTTAATATGCCTTTTTAAAGATCTTGCGTGATGACTCATGATGGGTCAACCGACTGTTTTGAATAGACAGACTGCCCTGGTGGAAAATTAATCTTAGCTTTCGTTTTATTAATTTGTTTTGCAGAGCACTGATCCTTGGTATGAGGATGAGTCGAAACAGTTGCGTCAAGCGGCAGCCGTTCAGATCACGTGTTGTCCTGATAATCAGCGCTGTATGCTGGTCATATGTGAAGAAACCTGGCAGGTATATACATGTTAGGGCACGTGCCTCTGTTAGTATATACTATATACAGTTTGCACATGGACATGAACAAATTTTTTGAATTTTTGCGGCTTAGTATATAGAACTTTAAAAGCTTAAAGATTTGGTGTTTTGATTACATTCAATTTTGCATTATGACAGTTTGAATTCCTGGCATTCTTTTGATAACATAAAACTGAATCTGAAACCCGGATTGAAAATAAAACATGCAGTTTTTGAGGTGCTGACTGAAACTGGCGTTATTTTGAATGGCCGACTGAATTTGAAACGAGGTGCACCGTCATCTCGGAAACTGGAATAGGTTTCTGACGCAATATATATTGTATAATTTGGTTTTGTCAATTGCAGATATTTGATGCGAGTGACTTTTCCCTATTGTGCACTGTGGACTCACCGCCTGGGGAAATTTGGCTTGGCGGCTGTTTCACAGCTGTTGATAAAGTTGCCATGTTTTGTAGCGATGGTGTAGCTTACCTGTATCAGTTACCGCGAAGGTACAGTTTCTTCCGCTTCCGTTACTTTTGGTGTTTTTTCCAATACAAGTGCAAGAATGACTAAAAGCACTGATAACCTTAAAAGAGTAGAGTTAATGATTTTAATTCGTTTAACCCAGCGGGAAAATGAAATGCTGTTCTGCTTTAACCATTTGCGGGAAGAGATTGCGTTGATTTTTACTCATTTGGTTAGCTTAACTCCCAATGCGAAAAAGCCGTAGAGCTTTGATCTTTCTGCTTTTAGAGACCTTGTACGTCATGATGGTATATCCTTTGGTTCTCGTTAATTTTAGTGCCTTTTCATGCAGACATTTAAACAACTAGAGGACCTTAAGGGGTTACAATTATATCTGAGTGCTTTTCGCGAACTGAGTTAAAAGGATTGAACAGTTCGTGTTAACTTACCTGCTGGGTTAAACGTGTTAAAATGCTTAATTATAGTCGTTTAGCCCAGTCGCGAAAAGACCCTTGTTATTGATTTGTGTATTTTAATTAAAGCTAAATCTCAAAATGATACAATCGTTGTGGTTGGCTTCTTGCTTTTTAAAACCTTTTTTGAGTTATGTGGGTCTGATTCCCTCCCTCTTAGACTAGGTTTTACTCAATGGTAGTTAATGCTTTTTGCTAGCTCTACAATTTGCATACACAATGCATTTGCATACGCATGTACAAGAATAAAAATTCTCCGATGGAGCACGAAATGTACAATATAGGCGACTTGACTTTTAAGTGGACAGAGGACTAGATTTTAAAACGTTAATATTCGAAGGCATAAAACTAGGTATATGATACGTATATTATCTTGCATGTCGTTTTAAAATGTTATATTTTGTGTTACGTATATTCATTCATGTATATTCAGTGTGGTTTTATCTAACCTATAGATTTTTAGCAAATTACGTGGTCAGTCAGCTAGGTGAGCGTTCATTTTACCCAGGGATATTGAGATACACTGTATCTTAAAAATGCACATCAAATTGTTATTTGTGGCAATGTGTGTTCTTGTGCAGTATTGTTTTGAAAATTGTCAGTGGCTTGGCGACGTAAAATGCAAACAACAGTCTCGTTGAATAATTGGGTCTACAAGTTCTCTGCTCGCACTTAGCATTATGTCGCAATTAGGTAGTTGGATTTTTCTTCTGTGTCTACGGCGAAGCACCAGTTAATTGTATCGTATCTGTTACTTTCCCTTCCTTTCCAAGGCGTTCGCGACAGTACGTTCACTGAAGAAAATTTTGAATTAAACTTAAAACTTTAAAAAACTCTATTTGGCACGAGCACCTCGATAACAAATTTAGAGGGGGCTCTGGGCCAGTAACATTTGCCTATGAAAATGAAAATGAAAAATATGAAAATAATCGCTGATAGTCACTCTCTTT
This sequence comes from Trissonchulus latispiculum, assembly GCA_030248195.1. NCBI lineage: Eukaryota > Metazoa > Nematoda > Enoplea > Enoplida > Ironidae > Trissonchulus > Trissonchulus latispiculum. The sequence goes on from JASAND010001077.1 coordinate 16,417, forward strand.
TAACGGAGTCAAAGTTTTTTTGGGGCCATCTATTTTTTAAATATGCAGTATGTAATTTGGTTACTTTCTATGTTGCGTGGTACGTGATGGAACCTGTCGACAGTGCGTATGTATGCACATGCTCGAACTTCACTTTGCAATAACGCATTCCTTGTGGTGATGGTAGTTCATGTAGTGTATTGTTTGGTGCAGGTAATTTTTAGTTATGCGAACGAGGTTGGGCTGATATACATTGGCATACTTAGAAAGTCTTAGGGTTGGAAGGACCTCTCAAAAATTTGTGGTGTGTGGGCTATCATCCTCCATTATTTGGAATTTTTAAAAGAGCTTAGCATTGTCCAAACCGATTTTTTAAGCTATTTTTCTGTTAAAATTCTAAAATTGAATTAAAGATCTTCATCTTGGATAGACGTGCACTTATACGATCCGATATATTGGTATTAATTTAGACATGAAATTGTTCAAACTGTAAAAAGCCTGATGGATTTACTCACTCATTTTTAATTTAGTATTATTAAATTTGCTTGTGTGGTTTTTGCGTTGTTCACTTACTTTATTTACATTGCAACAGTCATTTTTATTTATTTCAGTGCTGTGATTTCGGGATCAACTCCTTCGAGTGCCCCAATTCTGGAACCAATGATATACTGCGTCATGAAAGCTGGCGAAGAAGATGATACCGTAATGGGCACACCACACTTGCTGTGTTTTAGTTTTACTGTTTTACCTTTGCTGTTTCTGAGCTTTCAGAGGTCACCGTACAATATAATATGATGATTCGTATGTATGTTTTAGTTTGAACAGTTGGGTATAGTAATGAGGCAAAACTATAGAAAGCAGTTTTTATCAGTCAATAAATTCATATTAGTTACGGCGTCGGGCGTAGGCATAATTATTCTGTCTGATACTTTTCTTATTTGATAGTTCTCATCCTTACTAAGATCATTTTGGGCTTATTTCAGATTCAACCAGCGCCTTCAGTATTTTACTCTGCAATGATTCTGCCTAAGGGCGGTCGATCTTCCGTTCCAGTCATTGTTCAGGGTACCTATTCCGGTGTAATTCATATTTGGCGTATTCCAGCAGTCTCAGAAAAGGCGATTGCTTCTTTGCAACAGGTACTTGGTCTTGTGTAGGTGTATTACGTATACGTATACCTGCTCAGTTTTTTCCTGTAAGTTTTGTTTGGAGATTGTTCATGCTTAGTTTTAAAAGTTTTATGTTTACATTCTGCCTTCATGTATTTCCTACAACTTTTCATTTTTAGGAAAAATTTGACACGTATCCGCATACATTGCCATTGCGGTCTCAGTCTCTTCAGATGTGTTGGAATAATCTTAGCATGCCTCCAGTAGGATTGTCAGATTTTGTTGTAAGTTCTGGACAGAGTGATAGTTGTCTTAAGGTGCTGGTTTCCTTTCGGGTATTTTTGACTCCTACGGCTTTAATCCTTTACGCAAAGGACTAAAACTTACGAAATAACCTATTTCCGTGCTCTTTAACATTTTAGGACCAGTCCCGTAGTCTTAGGCCAAAAGATAAGAAAGTTTTGGTTTTTGGCCTTAAACTTCCAGGGGGTATACAATACACGGAATTGGTTGGTATGGCTGGGAAGAGGACACAAAAATGAACATTTTTGCTTTTACAACCTTTGAGCTACCTACAGCGGTTAAGTCAGTATAAGCAAAAAACTGTTTTTAGGGTCAAAAAATGGCCATTTTCGAGGAAATCAGTTTTTTTCAAAATTACTGCCACATGTTAAGGACAAAATTGGCTTAGTTATACTCAATCGATGCATCGTCCAAATGCACATTTTATGAATGCCTATTAGCCGGACTTTATTGCTTTAAGCTAGAGATTTGGCCGAAAAACCATTTTGGCAAAACTGCGATTATTTTGTTTCGAACATCGATTTCTCCTCGAAAACTACTCGACGGATTCCGGAGATTTTCGGCAGAATCGAAGTTCGCACTTCTGCGGAGGGACGTTCACTTCTGCGGAGGGACGTTTTTCTTGGTTTGGGCTAAAACTTAATGAGTTGCAAGAAAACTCAGTGCGAAGTTGCGAAATTTCGAGTTACTGTGCATTTGGCCGATTTTCTCGAACGTTAAGACCTGCTGAGCCAAATCCAAAAAAAACGACCCTCGGCCCATATGTCCTTCATATTGTGGCACAAAAAGAACTTTTGGCCGATTCTTCAGTTTTGAGAAATCGATGTTCAAAAACTTTTGGTCTATATTCATCCTGTTAGATGTCAGCATGTCAGAAAATTTCTGCTATTTTTTGCTAATTTTACCAGTTCTGTAAGCTCATGTGAATGTACAGATAATAAGCTTTAAAACGATGTATAAAGCTCTTTGCAACTCCCAAAATTGCGAAAGTTATAGCGTTTCAAAAAAACACCACAAAAGCACTGCACAAAAGGATACCACCACCTTAAGAGGATTTTTATTGGAACAGTTCATGGCTCATGGGGTCCTCCCCGTTGCTGTGAGGGCTTATCCAAATTGAGGGTACTATGTTGGTAAAGTTTGAACTATGACATTTTTTGTTTGGAAGACTGCAAAAAATTGATAAACGGATTAGTTTTATTTTTGGGCTACCACAATGGAATTTCTTTGAAATCTGGCGAAGCTGAAAAAATTATAGAGATTTTAGAATAAAATGGTAAACCTAGACATGTTTTTGCTTAAAGGGGTGTGGAAGGATCAGAACTAATAGGAGGCGGTCGCCGATTGGGGACTCATTGGTTGCACCAAGAGTTTATAATAAGAAGAGTATTACACTCAGCTCTTCCTAATAGAATAAGCTTGCAATAATATGCTCGAAACATTAAGGCCGAAATCTCGGGGGCTTCTCAGCGTGCAAACATACAACGCTGACGTTTTTCAAAAATGGGCGTTTTTTGAAAAATTAGCTATAACTACTATAACTTGAGCTAGGAAAATCGTGCACAAATAATCTTTATATCAGTAAGTTGCGTATGTAGTTAGGTTCAGGCAAACTCTTACAAATCCGGAAACAACGTAAGGCATTTTGAAGAAATGGTGAAATTCCCAGAATTTTCGTGGAAAGGATGTTTTATTGCCGGTTTTGTAAGAGATTGCCTGAAGCTAACTACATAATTTTTATATCGTTAAAAATGATCTCGTTCTACGCAACGAATGATATAAAAATGATAGCAGTACGATTTTTTAGCCCAAGTTATAGTATTTAACCTGGTCAGAACGCCCATTTTTGAAAAATATCAGCGTTCTATGTTTATATACACGCTGAGTAGCCCCCCCCTCCGAGGTTTCGGCCTTAATGTTTCGAGCATATTGCAAGCTTATTCTGTTAGACAGAGCTGAGTGAGTGTCTTACTCTTCCTATTATAAACTCTTGGTTGCACCTAGATTTCGCAGCGTCCCGCAAAGAATGTGTTACTTACAAGCGTTAACTTGTGCTTAATTGAAGAGTCATATATTTCAGTCTGGCCGTGAGTTTATGGAGGCAGTATCAGGCAAACAGTCTGCGAAAGCAGTGCCTACTGGGCACATAAAGGATTCTGAAGATGTGACAGCTACACTATACATACCTGGTCAGGGTCGGCTTATTCTGGGTCGTCGCGATGGAACTATTTTAATGATTTCTGCAACGCGCTCTCTTGTTCGAGATACTCTGGAATTGGGCACTACCAAGAAGCCTGGAGGTAAGCAGACAAAACTTGCGTATCAGGTTTGGAGCGAAATATTGGTTTTGTACTTCGTAGTGCGCTTCTCGCAAAACCTTTCCATGCAACACATTTTACACATGAATTTGAATCTATTTTCAAAAACCGCTTACTAAGGCTCTGGTGCTGCGTCTCCTATTGATAGGTGCTTTATCTATTGATGTGAACACAAGTCAGTTTTTCACTTGAACGGGTATTAATTAAGTTTGTTTTCATTTTGTTTCTAGAGCCCTTTCCTATTCGAACACTTGGCGGTCATCGGGCCATGGTTACCTGTCTCCTGTATCCGGCAGATGAGCATCCAAGATACGACAGCAAGCATTTGGTTTCTGGAAGTGCCGACTTCTGTGTCTGCCTGTGGGATATTCATGCCGGAACTCTTCTACATCGGTACTGTGTACAGGCTGGGGAAATTCTTCGCTTGCTAATTCCGCCGGACACTTGCAATGTACGTAGTATTGCATCGTACTTGTCATCTATATCAAGAGTACAAAAGAGGGGGGAAACTCTACACTCAGTCAAAGCTGGGGGGGGCCTCGGCCCCCCCCCCCCGCCCCTGGCTCACCTTCCTATTATACCGTCTCTGGAGTGGTCTGTGCCTCGTCCGTTTTCTATGTTTTTTTTTTGTTATTATTTTTTTTTTTTTATTGTATTAAATGTGATTGTCTATCTCCAATTTTACATTTTCGTATAATGAATGATAACGGCGTATATATTGTTGTATTTAGCAAGTGATATGTTAGTGGATGCTATTTTGTTTTTTCTATATAGTTGATAGTTAGCTATTTCTTATTAGTTGTTGAATATCGGAATGAGATGGATGTATGCATGTTTTACGGGTTTGCTGTCTTTGCCGTATTTCTAAAAACTGTTTCTAAAATTTCAAATAGTGATTATGTTTATAGACGCGAGTGCTCCACACTGTTTGCTCCGTGGCTTCTGATCATTCTATTGCACTGCTTAGTCTGAAGGATTTTAAGTGTGTCCTGTTGGCCAGTAAACACCTGTTTCCTATCAGACAGCTGCGCTGGCGACCCCTGGATGACTACTTGGTTGTTCAGTGCGAGGATGGAACTGTTTATGTGTGGCAGATGGAAACAGGTTGATACGGTTACTATAGATCTTTTGTATGCTTTTTCGACAGTCAGAAATATATAAGTTGTTTTATTTCGTGAAACCGATAGACATATGTGTATTGTTCTGTTAAGTGTAGGAGATTGTTCCCTTATTTACGTCCGCACTTTAATAAGGGATAGGTTCTTGAGAGTGGTGCCTGTGTATCTTTTCTAGGAAGCTTGGATCGAATAATAACGGGGATGCTGGCTGAGGAAGTATTGGCAGCCAGCCAAGAGCAACATGGCCTTACTGAGGGCACCAGTGAAACAGTTTTAGCTAATCCGGCTGTACAGTTTTTCCGTGCAGTTCGCCATAAGAATATGTCTGCTGTATGTTGGAATTTTATTGTAAAACGTAATGTACTGGGCCATAATCAATAGGACTTGAAGTTGTTGGTCATACAAAAGTTTTCACTCTATGAGTGTCCTCATAAAAACTGAGTCTCCTGAAAAAGAAACGGTTTCCTGAGAAGTCCACAAATAGAGCTTTTATCGTAGTTTAGCCAGTTCGGTCTTCAAATCTGATTACTTCTCGATCATAGCCTTTTGAGTAGATACTAGAGGAACAGCGCAAGTTTTGGCATTTCCCTGTCTATGTCTTACGCTTACCCACCAAAAACCCTCTACCCACTTCCTGTGAATGTGTTTTTATCTCGAATTAGTTTTTGTTTCAATAGAATAAGATTTTAGGTAATACTTTCAGTATGTTTTGATTTTGCTTAATGCTTAAAGCTTAATATTTTTTAGATAAAGAAAGTTGCGGAACAGGTGAGTGGTCAGTCTGGAAGCGAAGGCCAGTCTAGACAGGATACTTCAGTCAGTTCCTTTCCACCTCTCATGATTCAGGGAATCCGTCCTCACAAAGACGATCCAGAGGCCCATGTCCTCTTGTTCAATGTTGAAGCATTAATCTGTATGATTTTAACAAATTATCAAAATTTCCATCAATTTGTAGTTGTTTGCTATTGACTCCACTTTGTCTTTAGTTGACTGAGACAATCTTCTGCAGTTTTGTTGCTGGTTTTCGCTTCCGGTGACTTTTTGTGAAAAATTGAAGTTAACACCATTTGAGAGATTACTATGTTTCACCAGATAATCCCGAACTAGAGGGCTTTTACTTATCTGCAACTGTTTGTTAAATTGCAAACTATTTACTTAGTTTATTTGCTTCTTGAACTGAGTGAAGTGTTTATTAGATTTTTCTTATTTTAACTGTTCACAGTGAACAAATCATAGCTTTTCGAAAGGGATTTTTGCTTCCGTTAATTTTTTGAAAAAAATTGAAGTGAACGCCATTTGAGAGATTACTATGTTTCACCAGATAATCAAACAAACAAACAAAGTCGTTTACTTTATAAGTAACCAGCAATTACAACAAAATCGAAGATTTTATTCAAATACAAATATAAATCAGAAAATATAGTTAAATATAAAGAAGGGCAAGAGAGGATCCTCAAGTGATCACCTGACCCCAACTGTTCTTTAAGTTGCAAACTATTTACTTCGTTTATTTGCTTCTTGCGCTGAGTGAAGTGTTTATTAGATTGTTCTTATTTTTATCTGTTCACAGTGAACAAATCATAGCTTTTCGAAAGAAAGAAATCCAGCGTCGTAATTGGTATGTTGTGTTACTTTGTAATTCCAGTGGAACTCTTGTCTGAAGAGTATGGTGGGGAACTTGCTGCAATGGAAGCAGCAGAAGCTGCTACTTCGACAGGGTCTGGTGAACCCTCACCTCGTTTGTCGGGTAAGGTCTTCAATATGTGGTGTAGTAACGTCAGGGATAGGGGGCTGATGTTTGCTAAGTTGGTAGCACGTAGCAACAGATGGTGCGGGGGTCAGTTGTAAAATACTTCTTTGCGTAGAAATTTAACTACACTAATCTGTGTGAAAGATTGACTATAGCATGTGATACGAGCAGTGATGGTTTTTATTTTAAGGAGAAATGGATCACTGTCTAAACTTGCGCGGTGTAGTATTTACCTGCGACCACTCCTAACATGTTTCTACTTCTTTTGCTTATTTTTGTATTTTTGCTTTTCTAACAATTTAGTCTCTTCGAACTTAAGGGGTGGGGGTCCATTTTTGGCCGATTTTTCCACCATCTCCGATTTTGCTCATTTTCACATATTTTGTTCTCCGATTGGTATATTTTAACGAGTTTTTTAAATTAAAGTCGGATCTTTTACGGTTAAGTAATTTCACTTCAAATTTGAGATATCATGTGTTAAACATAGGAAACTGGAAAAGTTTCAATTTTTTGACTAGTGTCAAAAACTCTCGAAACTGGACAAAGATTATCAGCATAGTTTGATATCATTAGAAACGTCTATTTGTATACTTTAATTTGTTGGAATTAGATTTTTGAGTTAGGCCTTTGAATTTTTTAAAATAATTTTTGAAGTTTGCTGACTGCGAAATTTGACGTTTTTTGTTGTTGAAAACTGGGTTGTTTCAAGTTTGATCAAGCATTACATAAATTGAAAGGCCTAACTAAAAAATCTGATTTCAACCAATTACAGTATATAAGTAGACGTTTCTAACAACACCAAATGATGCTGATAATCTTTGCCCAGTTTCGAGATTTTTTGTCACTAAAAATTTGGTTTTTTACCAAAATTTTGATTTTTTTCGATTTTTTGCCTATTACGTGAGACCATTGCAATCAGCAGCTACCAAATGCCAAAATATCTCGTTTCTCGTTATTTCTGGTGGCTGTAGTTCAGTGTTGGCTACAATTATTACAGCTAAGTAGCCCAACGTGGTCGCTGCATCCCAATCTGTCGGACTGGTACCCATATAGCAAAAATATCAATTTTTTCAAATTTCTCAAAATATGATAAATTTGACACCAATCGAAAGCTCTTAACGCGGGGAACATTTTTTCTTCTTGGGCTATGGTCGGCAAATGCACCAAATTGAAGTTAATGGCTGCTAAAGGGTTTTGTTATCTAAGCTCAACACTGGCCTTGCTGCTCCTTAAAAGTCGTTAAAAAGCATGAAATCACGTTTAGCCTGCCAACACCGGGACAAAATTAATTCTGTAGATCAATTTTCAAATGTACACACCATTGAAGCTCCAAAATCGAAGACTGTATAAGGAAAATTGCGTTAGTCTCAAGCGGTACCCTCGTTTCGCCCATTATTACAATTGCAAGCAGTTGATAGCTCGTAACTCGTGGAGACATGGATGAAACAACTCAATATTTAAACTTGGTACGTACAACATGTGTGGCTACATTATGTGTAAAAATGAGCGAAATCCGTGACTACAAATTTTTTCATGGTGGACCCTCCCCCTTAACTTAACTATCAACGTGTATGGTTATGGTAGTTGGTAGTGGTGAGGGTGTGCAGCTGCTGTTTTCCTGCTGGTTTTATTTGCATTTCATACACGAAAACGGTTTGCTGTAGGTTTGCTTTCAAAGGTGAAGGATAAGGCAGAGAATGTTGGCCAAAAATTGCACAGTATGGGAATCTCGCCTCTGTTGCCTAAACGACTGGACACTTCAACTCAAGACAAAGGTACAAACATGCTAAACTAACGTGTGGCTTGTCCGGCGACATCTCGTAAGTCGTTGTGTGATTTCTTCATGTATATATTCATATGGCACGGCACTTACCTTATAGTTTGTTGGTTGTCAATTTTATGTTGAACATATTTTCATGATTATTAATACTTTGCAAATTAACTGAAATTGGCCTAAATCACTAGAAATTAGCTGAAGGGTAAAAATTCTCTCCGAAGCAAAAGTTGCCAATGTTTCAATTATGGGACGAGATAGGGATTTAGGATAGAGGCTTCTTGAATGAGAAAGGACGCCCTCCCGTCAGCGGTTTTAAAATAAGTGAGCATTCTGAAGGCCCACCAGTTTCTATAATAGCACAGGCACGATTTTCACATTGCAATAATACATTCTCAGTTAACAATGACATTCCATGCTTGACCGCACGACCGTTTGCAGTGTTCCATGTTTAGTGCTTTGTGGTTTGTGCTTTAGTTCATTAATAGTTTAATATGGAATGATCATAGTACATTATAGCCGATTTACACCTCCGTATATATAACTGTCTCTAATTTGTGCCCAAAAGTGGCTGAACTACCAGCCATTGTACATAGATTCTCTACACTCCTGCTACTCTTTAGATAGCAAGAAGTCGTTTTCTTTAACCATGGATTCTAATCTGAATATGGAGATAGCACAGCTGCTGTTGTCCTACCTGCATGCATGGACTATGGATGATAACCTGGATCTGGTCTGCTCTGGCAAATTGGGTCTTCTCAAGGTATGTTTGAGCTTGACATTAAAGAATATCTATCTCACGATGTCTATTGCTAAACGTTGTGATGTAGTAAGCGTAATGTTGTTCACAATCTCTTAACTTTAAGTGTGCGTATTTCTGCTTTATACATACTTACTGCTGTACTGTACAAAATGTTTACGATTACTTTGTAAAAATTGTCAACTTGTACTGATGATAACGACAACGGTGTTTGTTTTCAGCCAACCAAACCGATGTGTTTTGGCCTTATGTCACGTCAAGGTTTTCTAACGCTAATGCTGCCGGCATTTGCTGAACGCTCACCAGCCCAGCTGGCGGCTTCTAAACAGACGACTAAACAGCCTATAGTGTCAACTAATGGCTTTTTCGAAGTCCATTGGCAAGTGTCACCTTCACTGACGACCCAACATCTGCTCACAGTAATCTCTCTATCCAATACGTTGATGACTGTCAGTAATGGCTCCTTCCTGCCAGAACAGGGAAAGAAGAGAAGACTGATTAGGTTGGTTGGGTTTTTCCTACGTTGCGAATATAATTTGGCGTCATCTGGAACCAACGTCGTGAACGTCTAAACACGGTTTGGACGTTTATAACATTGAGTCCTGAAGAAAATGTCTATTCGGCCACAGTAACTCCGTAGTAGCGATGACAATGTAGGTGCTTGCAGGTATCTTTGTTACCCATTTTATTTCGTTTACTTATCCATGTAGATGCCCTTAATGGAAAAGCTTACGTTTTATTTTCACAAGTCCTCGTCTTCATTTGTTGCTTTATTTTATATGAGACTGTCATAGTGTTAAATATTTCAACTGGTTTCTCTTCTTTATTTCAGGAGACTGTCTTCTCAAGCGGTTACAGCGCCGCCCAGTGGAAGCTCGGTGGCTGAGGCAGTTGAAACAGCCCACCAGGAAGGTTCTCAAATAAAACAGGGCTGGAGCCTGCTGGCGGCTCTTCACTGTGTGCTATTGCCGGAGCTAGTTGGTGCTAACTTCAAGGCCCCTCGCATTGAACTGCTAGCTCGACGATGGCAGGATCGTTGTCATGAGGTATGTATTTCATAGGTGGATTTTTTGAAAAGCATAAAGGACGTTGCTTTAACCCTTTTGATTCAGATTCTTCAATTTGTCGGTCTAAAAGAGGCAACAAGTAAAATGAAAAATAGGAAGTAGGAAAGCAAGTGCTTAGTTACCATTCGCAAATTGGACTTTGGCCTAGGCCTCAGTTATTCCGCAGCCATCCTTAGTAGGTAGAGCAATATCGTTTGGTAGAAGAAGAGTAGGCTAAAGTAACTTCCTTTTCCTTTTTTGGCTCGAGTCTTTTATTTGTTGCTGTCATAAAAACAACCCTCAGGAATCCTTCAATCAGGTTGTATCTAATTTATTTTGAAGTAGCGTTTCTATATAGAATTTATTGAATTTTGGGGGAACAGTGTCGTATCAGCCTCTGTGAAAACTCACACCTATGTACAACATTTGTAATTTTTATCCCATCACGTATGGCATAGTTTTCAGAGTACAGCAGCTTTTTCATGCATAGAGAACTTTGTATCGAAATCAGAATTTATCCCTGGACTGCATCAACCCTGGTTCAAGAATATCTGCAGTATAGCAGAAGACAGCCCGATTTTTTAATGGAAAACTTGTTAATCTCCTGCTATTCCGCAGCTATTCTTAAACTTTTTAGTGCAGTCTATGGTAAAGTTACATTTGTGTTTAGCTTCGAGATGGATCCCAAGCCTTACTACTGCGAGAGTTGGCTCGCTTAGGACCTGCAGGTGAGAATTTTTGATTGTTATGATTTTCCACACCTTTTAATATCTGTCATATTTTAAAAGCCTTCTACAGTTCTCAGACTTCAGTACAGCTCTTTAAAAACTTTATTTTTGCGAAGTTCACCTTTTCCGCGAACTTCGCGAAAGGTAGTAAATTTCGCCAAATTTGACGGATTTCGCGCATATATTTCACGAAAAAATTGATTTAATTTACGCTAAATTCATGGGAAGCTAGCAGAGCTGAACTTCATACAATCAAGCTTTTGGTGAAAATTTTTCGCGAAGTTCGCCAAATTTCACGAAAATTGCTACTTTTCGAGAAGTTCACGGAAAAGATGAACTTCGCATAAAAAAGTTTTTAAAAAGCTGTATACACTGTAAGTTGGGCAGTGAACTGTTATAGTCGGCCATTAGGTTATGCAGAGGTTAACGGGAGGTTTGGGGGGATTCGAGCCCCCCCCCCAACCCGGACAAGGTACAATCTCTACCGCCGTCGGGGACAAGGGGTAACAAAACAATAGCCAAGGGGTAAGCAGAAATGCCCGGAAACATCGACTTTGCCTGAATTTTGTGGATGTTCTTTGTGAAAATTAGGAGAAATGGTGAAATTTATTGAAAATTTGATTATTTAGTTTCAAATTTAAATAAAAATCGCAAGTTTTAGTAAAATTAGAGTTAATTTTTCGAATAATTTCACTAACTTATTCTTGAAGTGCAAGCCCCCTGAAAAATTTCAGTTCAAGGTACAAGTCCTCCTCAAAATGTTCTGGGGACAAGCTCCCCCTATCCCAGGACCCGATCATATGTTAATGTATGATGCTATCCATCTTCCATATAGAGGTTAGATTGCAGCAGCAAAAGTTAGGTAGACGCTCTCTAAAACATTGTTCAATGCATTCCAATAACGATAGTGTAGTTTGTGTTTTATTGTCTACTTGTTCACTATAGCATTTGCTTATCCGATTGCTTGCTTGTACAGGTCGACGCGCTCTGATCGACAAATGGTCTCCCTTCCTGCCCTCGCAGCTGGATTCGTCGCTAAGCATCTTTGCTTCCCAGATGGTCAGTTCTGCGCCCGGATCCACCACGACAACCCTCCTGTCCCCGGTCACTCACCAACCCACTGGAACGTCTCCGGGCGGTCCAGTTGGAAGTCATCATTCAGCGGAAACTGGAAGCTCTGCCAATGGGGGTGGTTCTGGCACTGGATCCACTGGCAGTGTCAGTGGTGGTGTAGGAGTTTCGACTGGCATATCTGGTCCTACTGCTTCCTCGGCCGATTTGATAACAGGTATCCTAATTGTATTGCTGTTTTTGCTTCGTTTTCTCCGCCGTTGTTGGACTGCCAAGTCTTCACACTTATTCTGGCTTTTTTTATTGAAACAATGAATGCATTTCAGACTGTTGTCTCCTGTATTAATGCTGTTTTAGTTTGTTAAGTTTCTTTCAACCGTTCTGTTTTCTTTTATATTTTTTTGTAAATTTTTAGATCGTTCTGATTCGAGTGGCAGCGGGAGTAGTAGCTCCTGGAGCATTCAGGAGGTGCGTCGTAATCAAGCCACGTCTGTTGTTCTTCTGGGCGTCATTGGATCTCAGTACCCGGCGGAGATTGTACCTCCTTTGCCTGGGAGTGCTGCTGCATCGGCTCCCTCCGCGCTTCCCGATCATTCCATTGCCCGTGCCATCAGTATGTTGTTTGTTTGTTTGTTTGTTTATCGTCCACCGGTATTTCGGGATTTGAGCTTTGCTCTGTAACTAACTGCTTCTACTAGTTAGACAACAGCTAGTCTGGGAGAGCTTAGACTTATAGGACCTTTGTTCTATGCTAGAGTGTGTTTCAGTTATCCAGTTGTTTTGATCAGGACTAGGCTAGACCAAAGCCGAAGCTGACTAGAGAGAGAGGTTGAGCCGAAGACCGACCAGGAGGGACAGACACCTCCATATATATGGAAGCGGCTTCCTTTGATGTGTCACTTAAATGCCATGGCAAATGTCAAGCGAAAGATCATCAAAACAGATTTGAGGCTAATTTAAGTAACACCTCTCAAATCAAAAGATTACCGCCTCAATTTGCGTCATCAGCTAAATGGGGTAAACAACTAGACCGGCCTGCCTGGAAGAGAGAAACAGGGAAAGGGGAGAAGACAAGGGGAAGGGGGTCAGCTAAGGAATGAAGGAAAGGGAGGAGACAGAGAAGATATATAGAATATCGTACGTATATATTGTACTGTACTTATGGTTTAGTTCATACCTTTATATGCTTTTAGGGCTCAGCTCAGTTAATGTATGTGTATTGCTGGTTACAGCTCGATAAATAGTAACAGCCACATAAATCCTGTGAAGAGATCACTGTGAAGGATATTTTTCACCACACAGTCCTATTTGCTCTAGGAAAACTTTTTCGGTTAGCTGTAGCTGACCCGTAGTCAGAAGCACTGTATTTATTTTAGATTAAAGTTGGTTGAAGTGGCCACTTGTTAGGAAAGAGATTCTGCTTCTGAAATTACGTCTGAAAACGTTTTGATATTCGTTTAGTTAATTTTTTAGGCCAGTCACTTTTGGAACTGTTGCTGCATCCGTCCACTCCCCTGCTGCCAGCCTATACGCCACTTCGTCGTGCTGCCATTGATCTCCTGGGTCGAGGCTTTCCAGTTTGGCAACCTTATGTGGATATGTCTAAACTTCTGCTGGGTCTTTTGGAACTCTGTGTCGGAAGTGACCGGCTCTTGTCTAGGTAGGAGAAATTTCAGCATTATGTAGACTATACTTCATATTTATGATAAGTCCAAAAAGATTTGGTAAGCAAAACATTAATTGCTAACCTAAACATCTCCTGATTTCTGTACAAATGGTTACGTACAGTACGGATTGTGTTTGTGTATATTTTTGGGCTGTAGGATCCCATCAGCAAGAGCAATCAATCAAAGGAATTACTTTGTTGTTTATTAGGTATATATGTTTACATTTTACACGAGAATATAAGATTTCGCCTGATGTATCTGTTTTTGTTCAGTGGCCCACATCATTTTCCATTGAGTCCTCAGGCGGACACGTGTTTGGTTGCTCGTCATTCCCTTTCCTTGATTGCCAGTTCTCGACCACCTGCCTTCATTACCGCCCTGTGTCGTGAGGTTGGTAAATGCTTGAATTTAGGCAAAGTCAGAATTTTATAAAAGTGATGGATGCAGACATCTTGCTTTGTTCTTGTCAGTTTTGTTTTTATCGTGTTGAATCGAATGCATTAGTAATCTTATTTTGTATATTTTTCTAGATATCTCGATTCAATCAGACTTTGCAGCACCAAGCTGTACAGCATCATGTACCCTCACCGTTGCCAAAGACAAAGGCCGAGCTCCTAAGAATTATTGAGTCATTGGCTGAGAAGCAGTACATGGATATTGTGGATATGATGTTGCCGGTAAGTGAAGGCCCCTTTATCTCCTGTTGACTATAATAGAATGTTGCACTCTACGCATACACTGAATTCTTACGGTAGCTGTCTCAAATTTCTACCACTTGTAGTGCTCTCAAAAATCTTGGCACAAAATGTGCTAATTTTGCCAAAATCGTCCACAATTTTCACATTCCCTTAGTGATTTCTCATCCTTGTCCATTCGAAAGCCACCACATTTAGCTCACAAGTCTCTCGATATCTGCCGAACATTGTGGTAAAGGTAAATGCATCAAGGTTGAACTTTTTGTCCTGTCGGCTCCTTTGATCTCGTCTGGGTCAAATTGTCAATTTTTGAAAATTCCAAAATTTATTCAAATTGGGTATCATTTAGTATCGTATCATTCATATTAACTAATGATAAGCTGAACAACTTTTCTAATAGAACCAGGCCCGCACCCAGGTTTTTGAAGGGGGGGGGGGTCCAAGGTAAAAGTCAACGGGAGGTCTGGGGTAGAGTTGGGACCGGTTCCAATTTTCAAAACCGGTTCCGGTTCCGGTTCTAGAGTACCGGTTCCGGTTCCGGTTCCGGTTCTAGCTTCCGGTTCCCGGTTCCAAGTACAAAATTCGTAGTTACATTTTAACATTATTTAATATTGGATGCAGGCCCCCAGCAAGGCTTATATATATAATCAAAATTATAAAGCAATACTGCAAAACAATTGGAATAGATAATGCAATAACAACCAACTGGGTTAAACCTTTTTGTTAACTTTGAATTTTAATGTTTTGGCCTGACTTTGAATTTTCTCCATTACAAATGGTGTTACTATATGCACAACATACATTAAAACTTGTCTTTAGTATGGTCGAGCAAATTGTTTCGATAACGGTAAGATTCTACTGTGTATCTAAATACAGGCAGCGCCTTCTGAACAGAATCTTGTAAACAGTATATAAAACGTTTCAGTAAAACGTGCTGTGCTGAGAATTGAGATATACTGGAGCTTAAATTATTATTTCTTTGAAAAGAGTACAGTGTCTCTAAAGAAGCAAATTGTTTCCAAAAGAATTAAATGCATTTAAAATATTTAAAAGCTGAAAGCCAAATTGGAAAGAAGAATATATGTATTAAAGTTATATTTAACAAGGAAATGTACAGTGGCTTGATTACACAAAATTGCTAACACATTACTTCTACATGCTGTTCATTTGAACTTTGATTGACTTTCGTCTCAGATGCCGAAGGAGAAGGAGGAGTATATAGCTTAAAAATAAGAAAACAAGTACTCAACTTTCGAAGTTTTCTACGCCTCTAAAATTTACTATTTTCTTTAAAAATGTTGCTTCAATCTTGCGTGCTGACACCACCACCTTCTATTTACATTTTTTTAGAAGATATACTCAATTTCCGACTACATCCCATCGGGGCTCTTATCTTTTCTATGAGGTTAATATTCAAATATGTAAGTTAGTTAAAGTTTCATTCGGCGCTGTATCGTTCACGTCTGAACGAAAGTGCCCGCCTTTCTTCAAATACAATTGGAATTTTAGAACAGAAAATTTTAAAAATTCGTTAAAATTAATTTAGAGACACTTTCACAACGGCATTTTGTAATACACACAAAATTACTTAACAAAATTTGAAAATTCAGAAGATTGAAAACAAAAGATTACGAAATTCCAGAATAAAGGAAGCAGAAAGTTTTCCACAACAAAAGAACACATGTTCCTAATTTTTCAAGTATGTTTAACATTTAATTTTTATCTTGTCACTAATTCTCTTAATTTCTCTTAATTCTATGCCTCGGCTTCAGCGAAAGCTGAAACGTGCCTCGATCGCCTGAAAGGGGGAAGCGGGGAGTTTGTGTCACCTTCAGTTGAAGCTGAAGCTGTGATGTTTCCAGTTTATGCTCTTGGAGGTTTAGCTTCAGTTTCAGTTCCAATAATTGTACCTTCATTTCACTTTTAGTTTGAAACTCATAATTATTATCAGTCTCATCCTACATATTTCGCTTGCAGGTCTAAATTTGTTTAGTTTCAGTTCAAACCAAATTTTTAGTTTCAGTTTCAGTCACTAGTTTGAAAAAGACAATATGAATGGCAACTCTGAATGGCAACCACAAGATCCTTTAAATTTGCAAAATTTAAACTCCTGCAAAAAATTAGTTCAAGTCCAATTTTTAAGCGTGGAACCGGCCGGTTCCAAATCCTTCCGGTTCCGGTTCTAAAAATCCTTCCGGTTCGGTTCCGGTTCCGGTTCCGGTTCCAACCGGTTCTAGTGGGACCGGTCCCAACTCTAGTCTGGGGGGCGGAGCCCCCCAGAAGTTGAAGAATTTTTGCATTTTTGCCCAAAAACAGTACATTTGACGTTTATTTCCAGCAAAAAGTAAATTATCGAGGTAAATTATCGAGCCGACGGCGCAAATATTTTTTAAAAATAGCTGTTTTTGCCCTAGAAATAGCAAAAATTTTCCATTTTGGCATCCCAAAAGGGGGGTCTAGACCCCTTGAACCCCCCCCCCTGGGTGCGGCCTTCAGCAAGTTAGAGCAAGTTAAAGTTTGAGGGCACATTTAGCGGAAAAAATGTTTGAAGATTGCATTGTGGGAACAACTGAGTAGCTATGAAATATTAGCCAACCAACAGTATTAATTTTCCATATTAGTCGACTCCCTTCCATAAGTTTTGGAACAAACTGGTTCAGAACTAAAGCAAAAGTCGTCTAGACATTCTTGTAAGCTTTTGCTTTGAAAATTTTTTAAATGTTTATTTTTAGGTTGGTGATATCCTGGTGTTTTGTCTGGACATTTCTCTCCTAAAGCAAAAGTCCTTAACAGAAGTTTTCCCAATTATGGCCAAGTAAGCAGTTTTTGTGAAAATGTTGTTTGACTTTGACTTAGTTTGGAATTCAAACTCAATTTACGTCGACTCTGCTTGGGTGACTCTGTTTAATGTACTAATCCGAAGGAAGGTTATATGATTCTATCACTACTTCAGGTCCAAAGTTTTCTTTTCCGACTTGCTTTTTAGTTTTTTAATTGTTTCGTTTCGTAAACTCGTGCTGGCAGGGCGGATGTGAAGTGCAAAGCCAGATATCCCGCAATGCTGGCGACTAATGCAAAACCTTAGTTTAAAATACGAGAAAGCCATTGTTGACGCTGATTGCTGTTTCGGACTAAGGCTTTGCCTCAACTATTCAGATCAGGTGTTTTTAATTATTTCGTAATAAAATGACGAAGGAAATTTCTTTATAGATTCAACATGGTCAGCTATTGTATGAATACTCGCAGAATTGCGTTTGGTGGTAAGAATGGTTCTTTAACCATTCATGACTTGAGAGCTGGAAAATCTCAGGTATGGTCATTGAAATTCAATAAGCATAGTTTGAAACTCCGAAGTTTGAGAAGTATCGGTTAATTCTCAAGGTTAAGCAGTTCCAAACCGTACAAGGTACAGTTCTCACTATCATTGTAATTGTAATCAGGTAATGTAATGTACTATAAGGTAATTGTACAATCAGCAAATTGTACCAAAATCGAGCGTACGTTCATAACTGTTTTCAATCCACCCACGTCGTCTTTTAACACTTGTTTTACATGCTGGGCTTTTTAGGCGAAAAAAGTGGGGAGGGGAACCCAAAAGTGGGGGGGGGGGATCGAACGTGGTCTAAAATTGGCAAACATGCAATAGAAATAGACAGTCACCTACATATACTGCTACAAGAATAAAAATGCTCCGGTGGAGCATGAAAAATGCAATATGGGTGACATTAGGTTGTAAATGGACAGAGGACTAGGTTTTAAAACGTTAATATGGGAGGGGCAGGTTGTAAATGCCAGGAGGACTAGGTTAAAAGCGCACTAATATGGACCAGCTTCGCTGAACAACCCATATTCGCGAAAACTGTCCAGAGTTTCTATCGGCTGCTGCTTGCTGTTGATATTGACAGTTCTTCAGAAAATTGTACGATTTGTCAGCATGGCCTGCAAGTATAAATGTGTCGTGCTCCTTATTATACAACTTAATAATACACGTACATAATGTCAACTGCTTTTCGCATCAACTTAATACAAGATTCTGCGCTGACACTGCAGAAAAAACACCTTGAACACCTTTCTACCAGAACTGCATTGTTTATTTGGAATAAGCTTTAATATTTCAAAATCGTCCCGCTTGCTTTGAAAGCTGAAGAATGCAGATCTTACTCGTATGTCATGTGGAGTGGAGCATGAGTGACCGCGAATATGGGTTGTTCAGCGAAGCTGGTCCATATTAGTGCGCTTTTAACCTAGTCCTCCTGGCATTTACAACCTGCCCCTCCCATATTAACGTTTTAAAACCTAGTCCTCTGTCCATTTACAACCTAATGTCACCCATATTGCATTTTTCATGCTCCACCGGAGCATTTTTATTCTTGTCCTATTTCATTTTTAAGGTTCTCAGTAAAAAGCAAAAACGTTAAAGCTGTGTGAAAGAAACTTTAAAAATTCCGCCAATCATTAATCGTCAACCGAAAGTACAGAACAAAGAAGCTTGAAAAGTTCCAAGTTCTTCCTTTTTCTCTATTTTGACAGAAATCCAACATCCAGTACCCATGGCTGCAATAGTTTTAGTTGCTGTCCTGTATATAGCATATAGCACTCTACTGCAGCGCAACCAAATGCAAACTTTACTGTCAGTGAAGGAAACTCATAAAACACAATTTGCAATGCTCTTCCGAACTTGTATACTAAATTTCGGACGATTGCAACTTACCTGTAGCTAGTTATAGGCCGTGCTGTACTTCAGCAGCACTCTACTGCAGCGCAACCAGATGCAAACTTTACTGTCGGTGAAGGAAACTCATACAGCACGATTTGCAATGCTCTGCCGCACTTGTGTGCAAAATTTCGGACGATTGCAACTTACCTGTAACTAGTTATAGGCCGTGCTGTACTTCAGCAGCACTCTACTGCAGCGCAACCAGATGCAAACTTTACTGTCGGTGAAGGAAACTCATACGGCACGATTTGCAATGCTCTGCCGCACTTGTGTGCAAAATTTCGGACGATTGCAACTTACCTGTAGCTAGTTACAGGCCGTGCTGTACTTCAGCAGCACTCTACTGCAGCGCAATTAGGCGCAACTTCACTGCCAAAAAAGGAGACTTGTATGGCATGATTGCCAATGCTATTATTCTGCACCTGCCTACAGAATTTCAGACGATTGCAAGTTTTCTGTAGTTAGTTATAGGCCGTGCTGTACTTCTATAGCACTCAACTGCAGCGCAACCACATAGTAACATCGTAATAAGTATACTAAACGTATCTATAATAGTTTGTCATGTCCTAAACTATCTGTATGCCGAATTTCAAATACCAGTGACGAATGAATAACTTGTTATCGAAGGTGCTGTGTTTGGGGCAGCACATACAGCACGGTGGAAGCTAGAGAGTGCACCAACTAACATAGCTACAGTTCCCCCTTACTACAGACATAATTATCACCAAGTTTCATATGTTTAGCCATTTACAGTAAGTCTACAGACAGCGTGCTACGGTTGCTGCATAATAGTACAGCACGATAGCAGCACCGCACAGAGCTGCGACTATGCTCATCGTGTTCAGCGACCCCGATAACCCTTATATGCGTCCCACTATATGGCCCAAAACAGCATATTTAGGCCTATTTTTGACTATTTTCTGTGGAGTTGGGACTTGGAAATTTTCCGAAAATGGCTATTTGGCCGGACCAACTTTGGGCCGGCCGCCAGAACGATCCTGGCCAGATATCAAAAATCGCCCTCGTTAGGACATATAAACCCTTCCGTAGATCCTTATGCAACAAACCACGTCTCTCTAGCGTCTTCCCTGAGTCCTGTAGCTTTGACAAAAAATTGGCCATTTTTGGCCATTTTAGCGCCAAGTCCACTTTTGGCCGGCCGTACAGATGGCTGGCCGGGCCGGGCAGCGAAAAATATCAAAAAGGTTCACTTTCGGGGTATATACGTTCAGAAAAACCAAACTTCACCTGCTGAAAATGCCCAGATCGTTCTAACACTCCGACAGAAAATTGCATTTTTCCAAGCGTGACTTACACGGAAAAAAAACAAACGGACCTAACTTGTCCGGAAGCGAAAATTTTCAAAGTTGGAAATTTTGACCAAAACTTTTTTGCGACTTGTAGTACTCGTCGTGTAGATTCCAACGATACCAAAATTGTCCAGTTTGGTTGAGTATTTAGCTGGCACGGAGCTCGAACGGGTCTCCAAGGGCCGCACT
>JASAND010001078.1:0-12993 GCA_030248195.1 Trissonchulus latispiculum
GTATTTTTTGGGGTTTTGGGGGGGGGGGGCATCCCAGGTCCCCTCCACCCTTGCCCGGAAGGGGGGGAGTTTTTTGCAAAGATGAGCTGAAAATTGGTATTTTTGGCGTATTTTGCACGTAGAAACGCAAAAAGTTCTCAAAAATGCCAGGATATAAGCTAAATATATCCATTCTTACGAAAAAATCTCTGAAAATTTTTTGAAAATTTTTGCCTTTTTCGGCAAAAATTTGGGCCCCAAAAAATCCAGGAGGAGGTGAAGCAAAAATCCCTGGAGGCAGAGGCTATTTCCACCGGGGGGGGGGAAAGTCTAATTGCTCCTACCCGGTAAAAATACCCTTGGGTGTATCCTATCTTTCCGATTGTAGCATATTGTGGATTTGTTCAAATATTGAAGAAAGCTAGAAACTTAAGCTTTGCTTCTCAACAGGGGCAGTACGGACATGCAGAGTGGTTCGGCATGGGAGACGACAGTCCGAATGTTTTCTTTTATATATCTGTGCAAACACAAGTTTGGTTCTGATGATTTATATTTGTTCCTTCCAATATGTTGATGCATTTTTAAAAATTTTTAATTCTAGGCAGGGTGTTTTGAAAATAGGTCCTGTTCAAAACTTCTTTTTTAAAATTTTAAAAATAAGAAATTTAATGAAAAATTAGAAATATAAATTTTTTACTGTACACAATAGCAATAACTTATAAGTAAACGTATAGAAAGCGTTCATACTCCTAGAATAGAAAGAATTTGCTATTCTTAATGTTTAACTAAGATTTGAAGAATTTAATGAAATTTACAGCTAATTCAAGTTCAAACTAGACTTCTTCTTCTTCTTCGTGTTCCTGGACCATCGTGAATGAATTCAATGTGGTTAGGGCAGACCAGATCCGTCAGATCCGCCCCACATCCCTCAGGAAGGCAAGCACCCTGGGGGGTCCCTGAGACAAAATATCCAACCTCGGCCTGGTTCCCAGGTTCCGCCTGCGAGCTGAGCGATGCCGGGGACAGTGGAGGAGCAGGTGGGCAAGATCTTCTTCTCCCGCCCCACAGTCCGGACATGCAGGAGAATCTGCTATGCCCATAATGTCAAACTAGACTTCTTCTTCTTCTTCTTCTTCATTTCCGGGCTCGTCAGCCAGAGGCTATATGAGGGCACATCAGCTTCATCCAAGTTCAGCACACGTCTTCGTAGATAGCTATACCACGGCACAGCATTCGGATTAGCCGGAATAGGCAGAATGTGGGCGTAGATAGCAACCACTCGGCAGCATAATTTAAGCACTTGGACGGCCTCAGCGTTAATCCGACATGTAGACCATGTCCCCGGGAGTTGGTACCCATTAGCGCCGTTGACCAGACGGATGCCAGGGATCGCCTGTGGGGATCTCCATTTGATGGGGTCCGTGTCCATCGGATTTCCCACGGAGGTGGCACCAAGATCCCCAACAAACTAGACTCATCAGCGTTAGCGTATCCAAAATTCGAAAGAAACAGGGTGCAGAGTTTCCCAGAAGTTGAAGAAACTTTCAGAATTTTACTTTTTAGGAAAGCTTAATTTTCTGTTCTTTTTAACCTCTAATCTTGCCTTTTGCTGTGTTCTTTTATTGTTTTTTAAATTTTTTATTTTTGACAAAAAAGCTGTTTTAAAGAACACATTTTGGAACAAAAACTGCTTCTAGGAGGCAGTAGTATTCGTTTTTGGCTACTTTTGTGTGCGTATTTAGAGCTACGATTTTCAGTGGTAATCAGTAGTCAGCATTATAATGTGTTTTAGGGCATTCCAAACGAGACTTGGAAATTGACCAAAATTAACTCTGACTACCAGTTTGCTGATACGTATCCGACGGTGGTAAGTTTGTAGACTATTTAGCGTCTTAATTGTTGCGGTTGTTATTATGTAAGTGTAATTTTCACACAACTTGCAGGGTTCCGTTTTACATATAAATGGCCTCATAACGTCAAGTAAAGAATATGTAATAGTTGTTCTGAGTTAATGTCTGCAACTACAATCACTACCATAGAAAGGTAGAATAAATTTGGTTGAGGAGGCTGATGTAGTTTCGATTTTTCAGCATTGAGTGAATAGGTAAAGTTTGCTCAGAGCTTTTGCTCAAATAGAAATATATTATACTATAGTCTTCAGCTCCCAGTTTTCCTGTATAATTGATTTCACGTGTTTTGCCTTGTATTTTATCTCATTTTTTGTACCCGTTTTTCAGCTGTGTGTTCCAAAGGAAGCTGCTGATCCTAAAAGTGAAGACTTTCTCAGACAGGTCGGCAATTTTCGAAGCAGGGCTCGTATTCCGGTAAGTTTCGATGTCATGTCTTCGGAATGCAATAATACCCACTACATTACAGTATGTAAATAAATTAATTTTAAGACTTTGAAACAATATTTACTAGGCTGCTAGATTCATTTGGTTTGCTAGTCCTATGCTCAAATCATAGTCTTTTTCTCCATGCTGTCACAGATTATTATTGTGCACAATTTATTGCGGGGTTCGATTGTTTTCTCGTTGAGTGCCGTTGACCGGATCTCGGTTTATCCTACCAAGAAAACGGTAAAATTCTAAAGCGATCTATTGCGAAATCACAAACGCAAACATTTGTATTTTCTTCCATGTTTTAGCATAAAATCTCTACAAGACGATATTTTGTAATTTTTGAAATCTAAAAAGATGCTAAATTTTACTCAGAATCTACAGAATTTTCGTTGGGGCAACAGGAGCCTTAAAACTAGCCTAAAGCTTGAAAAGTTTAGAATGTATTGTACACTCTACAGTGTCGGCTAGGTTAGTGTTTGGGTTTATATCTGTTGTTTCACCATTCTTCTTTCTTCTTCTTCTTCTTCTTCATTCAAATTCTTTAGAAGATTATTGAGAAAATCAATTATTTATTGAGTAGTCAGTCTTTCCATTTCATTTTCGGTGGTTCCTACTTTCCCAGTTTTTTCCTACTGATTTAGGTCCTATCCTGGATTCATCCAGAGAGCCAGGCCTCCATGACGCGGTCCTCGCAGCCGCTGGTTGGCATGACGGCCCGTCGGTCGCCGGAGGACGAGCGCTACCTTTCCATGATTGTGGAGGCCAATGCCCAGTCGCCCAAACTGTTCATTATGGACGCCCGGCCGGAGGTTAATGCCAAAGTCAATAAGGTAAATTAAATAGCAGGTACCATCTCTACTATAGTTTGTTTGTGGAACTGTGCT
The DNA here is from genome assembly GCA_030248195.1 of Trissonchulus latispiculum. Taxonomy (NCBI): domain Eukaryota; kingdom Metazoa; phylum Nematoda; class Enoplea; order Enoplida; family Ironidae; genus Trissonchulus; species Trissonchulus latispiculum. Next base: position 3,206 of record JASAND010001078.1, read on the forward strand.
GTAACTGTATTAGTAATGTTGGGTAAAGAAAATGAGGTAAACGCGGGCTAGTATACTTCTTTATGTATTATTGTTGGGGTTTTGTGCATGTGTGCATACTATTTCATTTGAGGATGGAATTATTTACTCATTATTTTGACGCATGAGAGAATGGAGAAGTGACGAATGGTAGTATTTTGGAGTTTTCAGATAATAAAGTGTCATTATGACTTTGTTGTGGTGAGATCCAGTAATCCAGTATTCATGTACGCAGTGTTGTCCTGTTGTATTTAGATGAGATAATGTGATGTGTTTTTGCGGAACGCTAGCCCGAGTTTTTTTATTTAAGCCTGGTTTAGGTGCCGTTTTAACATAGGCCCCTGGTGTGTGACGAGTATACGTATACCTGATGATTTTCATCTTAGGATTATCATGAGGCTGCGCGGAGCGCCCCTCATACTATGAGCTATTTCTTTTCTATACGGTTAGTTAGTGGAATTACTGAAGTTGTGAATGCGTGGTTTCTTGGTTGAACCTTCATCTTTTGAGTTTTGAAAGTGGGGAATGAGATTTCTTGAGTTTTTTTCTACAAAATTTCAAGTTTGAAGTAGTGAACTCGCTTTGGTGTGAGTGAAATGTGCATTGTGACAGTCTATCAGTTGAGTATCATAGGGGTCGCGGCAGCGACCCCTATAATATGTGTGAAAAGTGGCTGGAGACAGTGTAAAATAAGCTGCGCAGAAGCTGCGCAAAATCCTGCGCAGGTCCTGCGCAGATTTCATGCGCAAATTGTAGAGCATATCGAGTTTAGTATGTCTGTGAAGTTTCAGCCCCGTATCACTTACCGTTAAAAAGTTGCGCCCCGGACCGGTTATGGCGGCGATGTTTTTTTTCCGGTTTCTCCTATTTGATGGTTGTATTGTACATAATGTTCGCCGCTTTCACGTGATCTGCAGCGGTGGGCCAACCTAAAGGGCTATGGGGTCTAGTAGTACCCTCTAAAGAATTTAAGAATCACAACTTTTTTTGCGCCACAGCTGCGCCGCAGTGGCGCCGCAAAGTCGGCTCATAGCGAAAAGTGACCATTTTTGTGGTCGTCGCTCAGGTCGAACGTTACGAGCTGGAGCTGATTTCTTTTTATATTCAGAAATTACATATATTGAACTAGCTAACGGTCCAGGTTGCGTTTCTCTATCACTCCCCTAGCGACCACAGTGGCCCGTCAAAAATAGCGAAAATTCGAAAAATGAAAAATCGAAATTTCTCGCTATCTCAAATCTTCCATACAATGGTTTTCTGGCACGGAGAATCGATTCCCGCAGTCAGTTTTACCGTCAGACCCACCCATCTTGCTGGGCTGGTTCCACTTTGCCGTCGGGAGGGTCAAGTCGGAAACCGCTTCCTGGAGTTCCATAGTAGGCTCTACCTGGCCTCTCAAAACTTTGTCTACAGGGGTTTTCTGGTGTGCCCAGCTCATTCCCGGTATCCGTTTTGCCGTCCGACGTGTCAGTATTGCTGGGCTGGTTCTACTTTGCCGTCGGGAGGGTCAAGTCGGAAACCGCTTCCTGGAGGTCCATAGTAGGCTCTACCTGGCCTCTCAAAACTTTGGCTATAGGGGTTTTCTGGTGTGCCCAGCTCATTCCCGGTATTCGTTTTGCCGTCCGACGTACCTATTTTGCTGGGCTGGTTCTACTTTGCCGTTTGAAGGGTCAGTCGGGTGGGAGGGTCAAATGGTCGAAAATAAAGTTTCTCAAAAGTGGTCAAATTTGGTGTCAAATGAAAGCCCTAAGTGAGCTGAGCAACTTTTGTCATAGAACTGCGTACCCAAAGTGGCTGTAGAGTGCTGTGGTGGGGTGGGGTGGGGACTTAGGCGATTTTGGGTCAAAAATAAAATTTTTCAAAAGTGGTAAAATTTGTATCAAATGAAAGCCCTAAGTGAACTGAGCAACTTTTGCCATAGAACTGCACACCCAAAGTGGCTGTAGAGTGCTGTGGTGGGGTGGGGTGGGGACTTAGCCATTTTGGGTGAAAAATAAAATTTTTCAAAAGTGGTAAAATTTGGTATCAAATGAAAGCCCTAAGTGAGCTGAGCAACTTTTGCGGTGTCGGATTTATGCTTTTCTCAACCGGAATTTAAAGGATGGACATAGGCCCAACACACATATTATCCCCTTCTGTGCGGAGCATTTTTGTTACTTGTAAATACGTCAACACTGTCCTGAACACGACTGTTGGGCCTTTGAATTAGTTTATGGCTGGTGATTATACTTGCTGAATGTCTGTTAAAGCAATGTAGATTTCGGTGTACTTAAAAGACTAATCCAAGTAATGTTACTCTTCATTGAACAGTCCCTTAGAAATTATCTTCACAGAGCTGTATCTTTTTCTATCATATTTGAAATGATTGGCCATTGGCAGAAAATAGGATGGAACAATTTTTCGTTTTCACTAAAAATTTCCTGTAACGTTTGAGATTTCAATGTTTACTAGGTCTCCTCCCAATTTATCCGTAATTCAGGGCCCAATCGCCATACCTACACATGCCAAGGACGCTAGTCTAACACTTAAAACTACCAAGTTTAATGTATACTTTTCCCGTTTTCGTTTTATGACTGTCTGATGTATTATTTGTGCATCATACAGAAACTGATTGCATAACAATGTGATACAGTGAATAAGACACAAAATTTAAAAATTATAGTAGTCGTCGTTCGTTTTATGCATTGTACTAGAAATGTAGGATAAACTAAGGTGTATGATTTGTGTTGTGTGGTACGGTCTCATCCAAGCCTCCGTAGCTGGGAACGTTCCTCTTGTGTACTTCTGTTCCATTTTCCACATCTATTCGAAGGCTGTTCGGATGAGCCCCGGTTACTGTCATCGGTTTGGAGATTTCTACTGTGTCCGGCGGCTTTTCTTTTTCGTTTTCCGCCACCTTTTTAGTAGGATCATCACCCGATCCCACGTCAGTCGGTTTCAGTTTGACGTCTTGTTTTCCCCCAGTGCCGGGCACTGCTGGCGCGATGTCGTGCGTCTTCCGCAGCTGAGCACGACGCTGACGACAGTTGCGAATCTGAAGATAGATCAGTCCGATCACGAGGGGCAACGGGGTGAACATCATACAGATGATAGGCATCACCACCACCAGATCTGAGTCTGGGTGGGCCAGGGAAACGTTGATGATCAGAATGGCAATGCTGGCATTCTGTATCCCCGTTTCGATGGCAATGGTCCGAACGTCCTGGGCCGACTGGCGTAGGAGCCAGGCCACGGCAAAGGAGAGGGCAAAGCCGGTCCAGGACAGCAGCATGCCGGCCAGTACTCGCTGCCAGGTGAACAGGTAGTAGATGTAGAAGTTGATGATTGATCCGAAGATGATCAGGATCAGGACAAAGACGGCTGTGATGGCTTTGATGTATTTGCCGATCTGATCGGCCCAGGGCCGCCGTTTGGCCCGGATCACCATACCGATAATGGTGGGTATGATTATCATTGCCAGACTGTAGATTAGATTCTCAAATGGGATGTGTATCCTCGTGCCTTTACTGATTACCATGGCACCCATGGTCAGCAGCCATAGAGGCATCATAGCTAAAATAGGCACAATGAGTCACATACTTAGAAAAATGAATAAAAAATGAAAATCAAAACGCGGACATTCATGTTGTGGGTGTCTAAGTATTTTATTTTCCTTTTTCTAACTCTTCTGATGTGAACCACGTCCTCGGGGATCCGTGGACTTGTGGCTGTTTTGGTAGTCTCTACTCCTATCAATGATTAAAAATGGATACCATGCAAATTAAAATGGATACCAGATACCATTAAAAATGGATAGAGTGTAATTTTCTTACTTGACTTAGCATAGCATTATAACTGCGTATTATTTATTCGGTCATTTTTCTCTGAACATTTTGAAGAGACAACCCACAATGCTTTTCTTGTTTTTCCATAAAATTTTTTGTGTTGCGTCCTGTAGTGAAAACATGCACACTAGTGAGTGTATGTGCAGGTTTCGTGCAGGCAACAGTTTGTACGATGTATCCTTTCAACGTCATTTTAGCAGATGATTGCGTTATATAATTTAACCAGTTCTACTTATATGATGGGGGAGTAAACTTCAGTTTAGTACATACGTGTGTCTAGCGTACGTTACTTACGTGTACTTGAATCCTAATAAAAATTGTTTCGACTTTCTGGATAACTTTCCGCGATCGAAGGGTGGCGGGGAATGCAGACAAAAATGGCTACTGTATTCTGTCCGAAATATTATGCGGATAGGAGTGGTAGAGATGAAATTAACTAATAAGCAATAAAATTGGCACAGAAATGTTTCAAAATGTGTCAGATTCTTATACACTCGTATGTTATTTTACTTCATATAGGTGACTGATGTTTTTCATTTCATTTCGGTTCGAAAATTAAAATTAGGACGTACCTATTGCTGCTAATGTTGACACTACTGTCAGGGTAACTGATAGATCTAGATTAGCATCCAGCAGGATGGACCAAAGATTTGACTGTTTACCACCTGGACAGGTTCCAACCGCAAAATAGCCAAGCTGAATTTCTCTGGATTCTGTGAGAAGTACTTGACTCCAGCCATAGGCTATCTAAAACGTTAAAGTTTAGTTTTTATTTAACATGTAAAGAACGTAAATTTGACATTTGTATTTTATTCTTGAATGTTTATTTGGTGCTTGTGAACGGTACTGGGTGGTTGGTTAAGTTAGTAGTCTTAATTACAGCGTGAGAAACTGGTTATATTAAAAACAGCCTTACCTTGCTCTCTTTTGGACAGTAGTTTCACGGAATAGCTGGTTTTGAGGGATAAACCTCCCCATCGTTTACGTAATGATTGGCTTAATTTTACGGATGTCGCATTCATTTAAAGACCTCAGAAGTGTGAACTAACAATGAAGCAGGGTGCTGGGTAGATGAAATGAAACTAGGAGAAATCTTACATCGCCAAAGGATAAACTGTTGTATCCTTCGGGATTTTTAAACCAAGAATCTTGGTAATGAATGACCCTCATTCAGTTTTTCAATTTTCTATTTTATTTTTAATTTTATCAAAATTCTATTTCTCCTCCGCTCTCCTTGTCTTACCAGCGGCATCAGGATGTACTGACATCCAAATCCGATCAGGGGCGCAATCGGACGCCTCAGGACCTTCTTGATCACCGCAAATTCCACCTGCGTCCCCATCATAAAGGTTGTTATCATGGACACCACGGCCACAATACCCGTAAATATTGGCTCATATTTGGAAGATGAGCGCCATACCGAAACATGATAGTTCAACTGTTGCCAGCTGGAGCGATTCTTTTGATCACTGGCGTCTGGCTGGGTGAGATTAGCCAGAATCTCAATTCGTGATCTGCCAACAAACTGTCCTTCGACCAGAAAAGTGGTTTGATAGAAATCCGTCTGGCCGTCCAAGTAGATTTCGGCGCTCTGATTGGGAGTTCTGGACCAGCCGGCATCCGGACTGTAGTAGCTGAGGAGGAGAATGGAGCGGCCCGGGACTGCGCTTAGCTCCTGCTCAGATAGAGTTATGTTTATTGTAACCAGTTGACTAGTGTCAGTATAAAGTTGTCGCTCGGAGGGGGAGGGGGGAGGGGAGGTAATAGGGGTGGGTAGGAATAGAGAGGAAAAAATGGTAGTAAGATAAGGTAAGGGGGTGGGGTCGAAAAAATAGATATAGGAGAGTAATTCAGGGGGGGGGGTGTAATAAAAATAGGGAGAAAATCCGGGAGGGAAAGCGAGAGGGGGTAATGAGGGGGGGTGGGAGGGGGTGGGAGGGGGGGGGATAGTAAAAGGATTAGGGGAAATGACAGTTAGGAACAAAGGGGAGGAGAAGTAATAGTAGAGAAGAGAAAAGAAGTTAGGGGAGAAGAAAGTGGGGGAGGGGGGAGGGGGGGGGGGGGGGAAGGGAAGAGAGCGGAGAAGGGGGAGGGGGCGAGGGGGGGGGAGGGGAAGGGGGGAAAAGGGGGGGGGGTGGGGGGAGGGGGGGGGGGGGGGGGGGGGGGAGGGGGGGGGGGGGGGGTGGGGGGGGGGGGGAGGGGGGGAGAATAGATTGAAAATAATAGAGAGGGGGAGGGAGGGAAAGGGGGAAGGGGGGGGAGTGGGAAGGGAGTGGGGTGGAGGAAAGAGTAGAAAAAATAAGAAAAAAAAGAAGAGAAAAGTGGGGGGATGGGCGGGGGGGGGGGGGGGGGGGGGGTGGAGTGGAGAGAAGAAGAATGAGGAAGAATGAGGGAGGGGAAAGAGGGGGGGGAGAGAGGAAAATCAGGATTCAGCACACGTAAGTAACGTACGCTAGACACACGTAAATGTACTAAACTGAAGTTTACTCCCCCATCATATAAGTAGAACTGGTTAAATTATATAACGCAATCATCTGCTAAAATGACGTTGAAAGGATACATCGTACAAACTGTCGCCTGCACGAAACCCAACATTGCACATACACCCACTAGTGTGCATGTTTTCACTACAGGATGCAACACAAAAAATTTTATGGAAAAACAAGAAAAGCATTGTGGGTTGTCTCTTCAAAATGTTCAGAGAAAAATGACCGAATAAATAATACGCAGTTATAATGCTATGCTAAGTCAAGTAAGAAAATTACACTCTATCCATTTTTAATGGTATCTGCAGTATCCATTTTAATTTGCATGGTATCCATTTTTAATCATTGATAGGAGTAGAGACTACCAAAACAGCCACAAGTCCACGGATCCCTCGAGGACGTGGTTCACATCAGAAGAGTTAGAAAAAGGAAATAAAAAATGACTTAGACACCCACAACATGAATGTCCGCGTTTTGATTTTCATTTTTTATTCATTTTTCTAAGTATGTGACTCATTGTGCCTATTTTAGCTATGATGCCTCTATGGCTGCTGACCATGGGTGCCATGGTAATCAGTAAAGGCACGAGGATACACATCCCATTTGAGAATCTAATCTACAGTCTGGCAATGATAATCATACCCACCATTATCGGTATGGTGATCCGGGCCAAACGGCGGTTCTGGGCCGATCAGGATCGGCAAATACATCAAAGTCATCACAGCTGTCTTTGTCCTGATCCTGATCATCTTCGGATCAATCATCAACGTCTACATCAACTACCTGTTCACCTGGCAAAGAGTCCTGGCCGGCATGCTGTTGTCCTGGACCGGTTTGGCCCTCTCCTTTGCCGTGGTTCGGCTCCTACGCCAGTCAGCCCAGGACGCCTGGTCCACAGCCATCGAAACGGGGACACAGAATGCCAGCATTGCCATTCTGATCATCAACGTTTCGCTGGCCCACCGAGACTCAGATCTGGTGGTGGTGATGCCCGTCATCTGTATCATGTTCACCCCGTTGCCCCTCGTGATCGGACTGATCTATCTTCAGATCCGCAACTGTCGTCAGCGTCGAGCTCAGCTGCGGAAGACGCACGGACATCGCGCCAGCAGTGCCTGGCACTGGGGGAAAACAAGACGTCAAACTGAAACCGACTGACGTGGGATCGGGGTGATGATCCTACTAAAAAGGTGGCGGAAAACGAAAAAGAAAAGCCGCCAGACACAGTAGAAATCTCCAAACCGATGACGGTAACCTGGGCTCATCCGAACAGCCTTCGAATAGGATGTGGAAAATGGAACAGAAGGTACACAAGAGGAACGTTCCCAGCTACGGAGGCTTACCGGGATGAGACCGTACCACACAACACAAATCATACACCTTAGTTTATCCTACATTTCTAGTACAATGCATAAAACGAACGACGACTACTATAATTTTTAACTCGTGTTTCTCATTCACTGTATCACATTACCATACAATCAGTTTCTGTATGATGCTCAGCCAATACATCAGACAGCTGTCAAACGAAAACGGGAAAAGTGGAGAGTTAACTCGATAGTTTTATGTGTTAGACTAGCGTCCTTGGCATGTTTAGGTATGGCGATTGGGTCCGGAATTACTGATAAATTGGGAGGAGACCTAGTAAACATTGAAATCTCAACGTTGCAGGAAATTTTTAGTGAAAACGAAAAATTTGTTCCATCCTATTTTCTGCCAATGGCCAATCATTTCAAATATGATAGAAAAAGATACAGCTCTGTGAGATAATTTCAAGGGACTGTTCAAATGAAGAGCACATTACTTGATTAGTCTTTGTAAGTTACACCGAAATTTACATTGCTTCAACAGACATCTACAAGTGATACATCTACCAGCTACAAACTAATTCCGTGCGCCCAACAGTCAGTCTGTATTTACATGATGCGTATTTAACAAGTAACAAAAATGCTCCGCACAAAAGGGGATAATACGTGTGTTCGGTCTATGTCCATCCTTTAAATTCCGGTTGAGAATATAAAGACATAAACCCGGCACAGCAAGTTTTGGTGTGTGGTTCTATGGCGAAAGTTGTTCAGTTCGCTTCGGGCTTTCATTTGACACCAAGTTTGACAGATTTTGAAAAAATTTTATTTTTAACCCAAAATCGCCTAAGTCCTCACCCCACCCCACCACAGCACTCTACAGCCACTTTAAGCATGCAGTTCTACGGCAAAACTTGCTCAGCTCGCTTAGGGCTTTCATTTGATACCAAATTTGACCACTTTTGAAAAATTTTATTTTTGACCCAAAATCGCCTATATAAGTCCCCACCCTACCCCACCACAGCACTCTACAGCCACTTTGAATACGTAGTTCTATGATAAAAGTTGCTCAGCTCACTTAGGGCTTTCATTTGATACCAAATTTGACAACTTTTGAAAAATTTTACTTTTGACCACTTGATCTCCCACCCGACTGACCCTTCAAAACAGCCGCAAAATAGGTAGTCGGACGGAAAAGCGAGCTGGCACACCAGCAAAATAGGCACAGGGCCCTCCAGGAAGCGGTTTCCGACTGATCTCCTGACGGCAAAGAGAAACCAGCCCAGCTACTGACCGTCGGACGGCAAAACGAATACCGGGAATGCGCTGGGCACACCAGAAAGTCCCTATAGACAAAGTTTTGAGCGGCCAGGTAAAGCTCACTATGGACCTCCAGGAAGCGGTTTCCACTGACCCTCCCAACGGCAAGGGGAACCAACCCAGCAAGATGGGTGGGTCTGACGGTAAAACCGACTGCGGGAATCGATTCTCCGTGCCAGAAAACCATTGTACGGAAGATTGGGCTTGAATAAATAGCGAGAAATTTCGATTCTTCATTTTGAATTTTCGCCATTTTTGACGGGCCACTGTGGTCGCTAGGGAGTATGCGATAGAGAAACGCAACCTGGACCGTTAGTTAGTTCAATATATGTAATTTCTGAGCATAAAAAGAAATCAGCTCCAGCTCGTAACGTTCGACCCGAGCGACGACCACAAAAATGGTCACTTTTCGCCTTGAGCCGACTTTGCGGCGCTACTGCTGCGGAGCTAAAAAAAGTTGTGATTCTTAAATTTTTTAGAGGGTACTACTAGACCCTATAGCCCTTTAGGTTGGCCCACCGCTGCAGTTCACGTGAAAGCGTAAGGAACATTATGTACAATACAAAAATCAAATAGGAGAAACCGGAAAAAAACATCGCCGCCATAACCGGTCCGGGGCGCAACTTTTTTTAACGGTAAGTGATACGGGGCTGAAACTTCACAGACATACTAAACTCGATATGCTCGGCAACGTGCATGCATGAAATCTGCGCAGGACCTGCGCAGGATTTTGCGCAGCTTCTCTGGCGCAGCTTATTTTTTACACTGTCTCCAGCCACTTTTCACACATATATGTGCTGCCGCGACCCCTAAGTGATACTCAACCGATAGACTGT
>JASAND010001080.1:0-18114 GCA_030248195.1 Trissonchulus latispiculum
TATTGACATCTGAAAATGGCTCCTGAAATTTGTACTGCCGCCTGTAAACTTTTATGCATATAAACACACAGACTTATGGTAGGCAGGGACTAGACAGTGGTGGACTTTTCAGATTTTTATGATAAGTTGGAATTTGGAAAAATTAAGTGCTGGAAAATGTTCGAAAATTCCAAAATTTTTGAGAAATAAATGGTCCAGATTCAAGTAACGGAATGCCTGCCACTTCAAGAGCAACACTGAAGCTATGTTCTTCTACTATAAGTAGTGTCTAGAGATGCGCCGGAGCCGCCACTACCGGAGCCGGGCCGGGGCCTGGAAATTGAGGGTCTAAATTAAAAATTTTCAAAAATTCTTTAAACCCTAAGTGGGAGGGTAGTCGATAAAATTGAGAAAAGAGAAAGAGAACTAAAACTGAAATAGCAGAAACGAAATCTCAACGATAAAACGAGAAATTTAGATAATATTCGAAATTTTCTGCAAAGTCAATTAAAACTACTTTTCCAGCCAAATAGATCAAAATACAAAACGTAAACCCAAGTCAAGTTATTATTAAATAAACGTCCAAAATATAAAACCAAGTTTGAAATTAAAATCCATGCGATCACATCCCGGCGAAGCCGGAAATTTTTGAAAAAATATGGGCAAAACGTAAATTTTGCTTAAAAAGTTTATAAATTCCTAGACTTTTTGAAGTCAGCAAGAAAAAAAGGAAATAAAAGGAATTTTGGGCGAACAAAAGGAAATATATAAAAGGAAGGTCTCGAAAAAAAAGGAAAAAAAGGAAAAAAGGAACCGCAACAGGCCTGGAAACTGAAACTGACACTGAAACTCCGACTGATACTAAAACTGAAACTGAAATTATCCTACGTTGCCGACTGAAACTTAAACTATTTTGGTCCACCAACTGAAACTGAAACTGAAATTATTTCGAACCACCGACTGAAACTGAAACTGAAACTAAAATCGGCTACTGAAACAACACTACTACCTAATAGCGCTTTCTGAATGTTTTTATTAGGTAGGGTATTTAGTATAGAATATAGTATAGTATAAAAATGAAAAATGAATGAACACGATTCTAGACAAACCAAGATGCCATTTTGCACGCTTTGAGGCTGCTTTTCCTGGCTGAGTTCGCTGCACAGGCTCCAGTGTAGGACCCAGATTACGTACGGCTAAAACAAGAAAAATAAAAATTTAAATCTAAAACAAAACTTAAAATTTTAAATACAAAAGCACCAACTGTATATTATGCTTTATTTACTTTTACTATCAACTTGACAATCCATATCTTAAGTGAAGATCCCTTCTGCAAAGAGTGACTGCACCATGGAAATTAAAAGCCCTGCACCGTTTAAGCTTTTGTGAAAATGTTTTCTTTGAAAATGCCCGTTCATCAGTTTTAGTTTTAACTTAAGTTAAACCCCACAATTTCATTTTAGTACCAACTTCAGGGACATTTGATTACGTACGTTGCATTCTTTCAGGATGACGTCGCTCCTGCAACAACAAAACACAACAATTCCAAAAAGAGAGAAACGACAAAATTATTTATAAAAGTCAACCACAAAAATGGTGGTTTTTTCAGAGCAGACGCACTGATAACAGCAAAAGCAAGCTTCAAAGCTTTCACAGATTCATTCTCTGTATATGCCAGTTATTTGTGAAGAGTAGACTAATACTAAACAATTCGCTACTACAACATCACTAAAGCTAAGATATCTAGGACAAGACAAAATGACAGGTATATATTTGGTTTAGCTCCAAAAGTACGTATATAAACTAAACCCGTCCCCTCCCCATCAAACAAGAAAACTATTATAGAGCCAATTTTAGCACCAAAAACGCTGGGCGGATCTGGCGAAAAAGTGTTTATTAAAAAATTACATATAATTGCAAAATTATTTCACAACGCCCGCCGGGTTTAAAAAACGGAAGAAATCCCTATAAAACTCGGATGGTTACTTCACACCTTGGCTGGCTTAGCACAAAAGCGGCCAGAAAAAAACTGGGATCTTGAGAATAAATTTAAAAACTTTTCATTCAGTGACGTAGAAATTTTAATCTGAAAAAATATTTAACTCTTTTAAAAATAGTCGGTTATATGTGCTATACAATCTGAATCCCCTTCCTAAATTGCCCCTTCCAGAAAAATTTTGGTTCATGAAGAAAGGGTCAAGTCTAGTGTTGGAAAATAAGAAAATTTTGCGGGCCGGGCCGGCCCGCGGGCCGATGGCGTCCTACGGGCCGGGCCGCGGGCCGCGGGCCGGTGGCGGGTCGGGCCACGTGGGCCAGCCCGGGGCCGCAAATTTCTACGGGCCAAACGGCCCGACGTCGCAAAAACGGCCCGAACTGTTAGGTAAATGATTTCAACTTGTTTTACGTCTAATTTCAACTTATTTTATGGCTATTTTTATTCTTCCATTTTTCACAAACAACAAATAGCAATTAACAAGTGGCCACTGGTCAGTCGATTACGTGTTTGGTAAATACTACATTGTTATGCAGAATTCCACACATTACCCATTAGATATCTAAGCTGTCGCTCCTACTCCACTCTTTAACCTTTGTACAATTCCGATTCCATTATTTTTTAAAGATGCTGTCCTACCTTTTTGAAGCTTTTCACTTCCCCAAACTAAATGTCTCTTATGTTAAGTTTGTCCACGTGCTTGATTTTGACATAAAGGTCTAATTTATATGACCAATAGCAGGGAATCAACTAACCCAAATTTCATTTAGTTTGTCTAACAAGGTTTTGGATGTTGGTTACGTTTCAAATTAGCAATTACAATCGCAAGCAAGAGCACTGCGTCTTAAACTGTGAACGATGCCCCCTTACATTAATACCAATACCATCAAACCTAATTATATAAGCTAATGTTTTCATTCCAATTGTTTTGCGACAACTGTTCACATATAAAAAGCTTCTGCACTTCTGCACAAAGGTACGTCTCATAGACGTAACTTAAAATGGATTAGGTATATCCGATAAGTAGCCACCATATAACAATCTTAAACACACAGATACCGGTACAGCTCAATTTTAGCTTCCATTGTGTGTAATCAAGAGTACATAATAATAAGAGTATGCCACTAGGCACACTCTATGTTATCAGAGCAAAAACTATGCTCTGCACGCTAACGGCCCACCCCCCCCGCAAATCAGACCCTAGTGACCCCCCCCGCAAATCAGTACCTAGTCGAAACGGGGGTACGCTCACTCGCTCTTATGTGCTTAAGCTCGAAAACACAAGCAGTGCGTGCGCGAATTTTGTGCCTGCTTCGAGCTTTAGAACATAAACATAGCGCTCAAAATTCTTTGAAGTGAAGGGTCTAATTTGCGGGGGGGGGGGGTAGGCCGTTAGCGTGCAGAGCATAGTTTTTGCTCTGATAACATAGAGTGTGCCTTGTGGCACACTCTTATATTATGTACTCTTGGTGTAATTAATCATCTTAGAACAAAGCCATTGCAAATCCGTAAATGAAATTTTGATTGTAGACTTGAAATTGCACCGAAATTTATTGAAAAATTGCCATGTACCGTATAAAAATGGCCCGGCCCGCCAGCGGGCCGCCTATTTGTAATCTTGCGGGCCGGGCCGCGGGCCGGGCCGTTGCCAAAAAGTCCGGGCCGGGCCGGGCCGGCCCGGCCCGCGTCACAACTCCAGGGTCAACCAGTTATTCCGGTTCCCACCTTCCGCTTTAGGCGAAAGACCTGTACTAGATGATGATGATTATTATTATTATTATTAACTAATTAATCAATTAATTAAGGCAGGAAGAAAAACTTACAGGAATACCAGCAGAGGGTGAATGTGGCACAGAATAGAAATCCTCAATAGACAATCGGGCGGCTACAAAAATACAAAACAAACTGTTAAATTCACTCAAAGCACAAACACAATAAAAACAACCCTAACAACAACCAACTACAACATTAGACGCTCTACTAGCCCCTCTATTAATATGGAATTGGGAAAAGGTTTATCGAAGATTCTAGAAACCATGTCTTCTTCTTCTTCTTCTTCATTTCCGGGCTCGTCAGCCAGAGGCTATATGAGGGCACATCAGCTTCATCCAAGTTCAGCACACGTCTTCGCAGATAGCTATACCACGGCACAGCATTCGGATTAGCCGGAATAGGCAGAATGTGGGCGTAGATAGCAACCACTCGGCAGCATAATTTAAGCACTTGGACGGCCTCAGCGTTAATCCGACATGGAGACCATGTCCCCGGGAGTTGGTAGAAACCATGTCACCAGCACAACCACCACTTTTAGATATAAGCCAAAGCAGTATACATAGTCCGAGAGAGCTTAGAAGTCAATTAAGGGAGAGTTAGAAACTAATCCTCTCTACTCGTTAATCCCTGGAGACAGCTTCTGCTCAAAACTGCAGGTTGTTCTGACAATTTCTGACTGGCGATGAAATCGGATTACATTACGTACTGCTATTTTTATCTGTCTCCACCAATTAAAGACAGTGACAGAGAGTGAGCAAGACTGAGAAGAAATCAGTACGAATATCCAATCCAAACTTAATCCTTTCTGCAACCCCCCTGCACTGGGCTTACTCTACTGGGGGGGGCATAAACACCCTCCCCCCCCAAATCCCCCCCCCAAGAAAAGTGGGTGCCCCTTTTGGTATCAACCTTTGCCCTGAAAAAATCGCTCAGAAGGCCAAATTTTCAAAAATTTTCCGGCTTCGCCGGAGAGTTTTAGTCGATTTTAGCCCATTTAAGCACTAAATCCGCTCATTTTTGGCGATTACAACGTAGCGCAATAGCGCAATGCTTAGCATGTTTTTAGAAAAATTTTGAAAAATTTTCGCCCCCCCCCCAAAATGACTCGCCCCCCGAGGGACCCCCCCAAGAAAAATTGCCTAGAATAAGCCCAGCTGCAACGTTAGCCGCCCCCCAGTTCAGAAATAAAATGTTGCCTCACTCAAATCTGTTATCATTTGTTTAAAGGTCAACGGTACCAGCAGTGTTTTTGACAGAACCTTTCCAAGATTAATGCCGCATTTGACATAATAATTAAAGCAGATCTTTAGCACATATATAAATTAATTTTACTACATAATTAAGATATTTTCTGTGAACAGAATCGTAAACCTTTGTGTTGTATACTGGGGGAGGTAAGGCGATACAATCTTGAAATATCATTATTATACAACAGGGTATTTTTACAGGGAGGGCCGAAATCTATTCCTTCCCCCCCCCCCGAAGTCATCCCCTTCCAGGGTTTTCGCTTCCTTTTGATGTTTTGGGTGCCTGAAAGTTTTTGCCAAAAACAGGCCAATATTCGAAAAATTTCCGGCATCAGTAAAATGTCTATTTTTGCCTAAATCCAAGAATTTTTCGAGAAGTCTTAGCCCTTACGGGGGCTAAGTTTGGGGAAAACAAAAAAGTTTGGGATTTTGTGCAAAAAACTGTCACCAAGAAAAAATCCCTACGTTTAAAATGCCTTTCGATGCCTGTCTGCCAATTTCACTGGCTCTGATACTGTTCTACAGTGCCAGACAACCCTACATATCAAAGGATGACTAACCACTCCTTATTCACCCACCCACCCCCTTTCGTTAGTTATATAAATTTCCTTTAACAATCTACCAAACTTTCAGTTTATTTTAACCATCCTAGTATTAAAAGCGTACTTTCATGGGCAATTCGCTTGTTATCCACAATCAGATTATAGGCAATCACCAAGTGATGATGAGCATCCCCGCTCAATAGCGCCTGATGCACATCCTCTGGGGTCACACCGAATTTCTAAAAAAACAAACCAATACTGCAGAAGTTAATTAAATAAACAATCCAATAGAAGAAAAATATCACCGCGCCCATTGGCTCTCTCTCCTGTTCGGACTAAGGCTTCGGCCTTAGTGACTGCAAGCAGGCGTTTTTCATTATTTCTTTATCGTCAATGACTTATGGTAAAGCAAGCAGTTTTCATGTATTATGAACAAAAACATAAGGATAAGGAAAAAGTCCATGTTTTGTGAAGGAAAAACGCTCAGAAGAAAAACTGAGGCAATATATTAAGCGTAACAGCCTGAACTCAATTTCCACACACCACGAAAAATAATACAGAATTTGCCAAAAATTTGGGCAATTTAGTCGACGAATGATTAAAATATGTTTAGCACACAAATGTCTGTCTTAGCATTAAAAATAACTTTTAAGGTTATTACCCTAGACAATTTTCAAAAGTTCGACAACACTCAATTGAAAAATGACAATGACTTTACCGCATTCCATTTTCAATTAATTTCCGTCACCTTAGCGGAGAACACAGTCACTAGTTCCCCCCCCCCCAAAATACGCCGGAAAAAATGAAAAATATTTTTCCGTTTTTTCGGCAATTTTCCATGTTTTTACTCCTTCATTCCTAACCTCACAAACTTCGTCCACGGAATCCGAATCAACCACAGACGCGTCCTCGTCCCGTTCCGGCGGGAACAGGTAGGCCGGCAGATCCTGTTTGAACCAGTTATGCGCCCTGAAACAGAAACAGACAAAACAACAGAAACATATGAATAAATTAATCAATTAATTATAATTATTAAATTAAGAGTTTAATCAAAATGATTCAAAATGATAGGAATAAAGCCCTTACGACAACCGACTACAGAGCTGGGGTTTTCTCTAGACCAACATAGTAGGAGGCGGGGAGACCAAAAGTGTGAGAGAAGATAAAATGACCGAAAATGCTAGACGCATATACTGCGCCAAATGAACTAAACAGTGTTAAAAAACCAACATTTATTTCAAAATAGGCGATTTTAGGCTAATCTGATTTATTTGCCTAAACGTCTTGACACGCCCCTCAAGTGTGCTTGGGCCCCCTCCCATCAAAAGCTTAGTCCCAGTTTAAATTTTCAAATTCTAAATTTTAAAAAGACAGTAATAAATAAAGCGGCCAACGCCAGTGCACGTACACAATGTCGTGGACAGTTGCCCGCTTCAGCGGATCCACCTGCAGCATGTGAAGCAGCAGATTTACCACCGTCTTATTCAGATGGTCAGGAATGGAGAAAATTCCAGCTAGAAATCCAAAAGAAAAACGAAAACTAAAAAAACAGAGTAGTTTCAAGAAAACCAATTTTCAATTTAAGCAAAGCCTTAGCAAAGCCTTAGCAAACCTTAGCAAAGCCTTAGCCAAAACCAAAAAAATAGGAAGCAGAAAGAAGAACACTCGCCACCAGCGTCACCCCGAAATATCAGTTAAGTTTTATTTATTAATAATAATTTATTGATATGATAATTAATAATATTTAATTAATCCACCAAATAAAATAAATAAATTTGTATCACTCCAGTCTGCCATATTTGACTAGGTTTGTAACAAGTAACAAAAATGCTCCGCACAAAAGGGGATAATATGTGTGTTGGGCCTATGTCTATCCTTTAAATTCCGGTTGAGAAAGGCATAAATCCGACACCGCAAAAGTTGCTCAGCTCACTTAGGGCTTTCATTTGATACCAAAATTGATTACTTTTGAAAAATTTTACTGTTGACCCAAAATCGCCTAAGTCCCCACCCCACCCCACCGCAGCACTCTACAGCCACTTTCGGTACGCAGTTCTATGACAAAAGTTGCTCAGCTCACTTAGGGCTATCATTTGATACCAAATTTGACCACTTTTGAGAAACTTTATTTTCGACCATTTGACCCTCCCATCCGACTGACCCTTCAAACGGCAAAGTAGAACCAGCCCAGCAAAATGGTACGTCGGACGGCAAAACGAATACCGGGAATGAGCTGGGAACACAAGAAAACCCCTATAGACAAAGTTTTGAGAGGCCAGGTAGAGCCTACTATGGACCTCCAGGAAGCGGTTTCCGACTTGACCCTCCCGACGGCAAAGTAGAACGCCGGACACGTCGGACGGCAAAACGGATACCGGGAATGAGCTGGGCACACCAGAAAACCCCTATAGACTATAAGTGATACGTGATACGGGGCTGAAACTTCACAGACATACTAATCTCGATGTGCTCTACAATTTGCGCATGAAATCTGCGCATGATCTGCGTAGGATTTTGCGCAGCTTCTGCGCAGCTTATTTTACACTGTTTCCAGCCACTTTTCACACATATTATAGGGGTCGCTGCCGCGATCCCTATGATAAACAATGAATAAACACACTAAGCATACAAAAATCAATTATAATTATATACATGATGCTATATGGTTATACCATGTGAAACCAGAAAACTAACATTTAATCTTTCTGAATAGCGTAGGAACATGCTCATCATCAAACGGGAGCGTTCCACAGAGAAGGGCATACAGAATCACTCCGCAGGACCAGATGTCAACTTCCGGACCAGCATAGAGTCTATAACAAATTAAAAAATATAAACCACTAGAAGTAAAACAGTCCCAACAGAGACAGACGGTATGGGTTCCACACTATGTAGAATGGGGGAAAACAATGGATAAAGGCAAAAAATGCCAATAGTTTAGAAACACACAATTCCAGTTGGAAATTAGATCCAATCTGGAAGGGAAACATTGAATTTAAAACACTTATTTTTATTCATATTTCATTATCTTTAATAGCATTGAATTCATCTATTGTCATGTATAGCCAGCGGACAGAAAGGGGTGGTAAAGCTTTTCTCACTCCAGAAAAAATGAGTTTATTCCCTATCTGCCAATATATTTATTGGCTCACTAATTCACGGCCCAAAACATAAACTCACTTTCCGGAAATAACTTCAGGTGCGCATAGTTCGGAGACCCACAGGAGGTGCGTAAAAATTCGCCATCCATCATAATGTTGGAAAGGCCTAAACAACAAAATAGGACCAGAATTTTAGGCTGCTTTCAAAACATGGTATTGCAAAACTATACTGTGCGTATACAAGAAATGCACCGGGGACACCTTGGCCCAGGTTATGGGGCCCGGAAATTGGGAGTCCAAATTGAAAACTTTCAATTTTTTCTAAATGCAACAGTATTGCAATAATTTTCGGTAAACAAACGCTACTATTGTTGTTTTCATTCAAATCAGTGAGCAAACAAAAGGATTTGTAACCCTTTGCTAAGACCTATTTTTGACTTTGAAAATTTCGAACTTTTTGGTTAAAAATGTCAAAAAATTATTATGTAAGGCCTGCCCTGCCCACCTAAATTATAGCAAAAAAACTGTTGCAAGTAGCATACGAGTGATTTAACTAAGTACTTTCGTCCTTTGTTTAAAATTCTTACCAAAATCGGCAATCTTGACATTCAGTCTTTCGTCCAGTAGAAGATTTTCGGGTTTCAAATCTCGATGGACCACCGAATGACGGTGGCAGTAATCGACGCCGGATATAATTTGCTGGAAAAATCGACGAGCTTTAGTTTCCTTTAGCTGAAACAATACGCAAACATGTATATACCATGTATGACGGATCTAATTCTATCAAACAAGTTTTCAAGACCTTTCTTCGCGTCCTATCTCAATATTTTTGGCCTTCTTGGCCTTGATCAAATTTCACAATCCTTTCATTTTATCTGGATACATATATACTAGGGATCGACCGGAACTCCAAAAAACCGGAACCGGAACTGGCTTTAAAAAACCGGAACCGGAACCAGCTCTTTAACACTACAAAAATCGAAAATTTTTTCTAACGTTTTGGACAATTTTTTCACGATTTTTTGCTTTTTTGTAGCTACTAGGGATCGGATCCGGCTCCGGCTTCGGCTCCGGCTCCGGCCGGAATTACGACTTCCGGCTCCGGGTAACCGGAGCCGGAGGCAGAGGTGCCGGAGCCGGAGTTTCTGCCCAGCACGTAACAGTGTTGCTCGTATTTAATTTATATTGAACTATATATCATCAAATTTTACTCCATTTATCCTTTATTTATTGTAAGTTTGGTTTTGGTTTTTCTCTTTGTCTTGCCCATTACTGTCTCAAAAGGTTTTGAGGTTTGCTCCCATGAGGCGGTATACGGGCTGGTGCGAAGGCACCCGTATATATATATGTCAACAAATGCTTATATGATTGAGATTGACCATCCTTAATTTCTTTGTGCCAATATTTTGTTTTAGTTTGTTTTAGTGTCTTGTTTTCTGCCGTTGTAATTTATATACGCTTTCTAATGCTTAAGCCTTATGAAAACCTTCACTTTTGTGAGGGTCCTTTATGAAAACTGTCTTCCTTCTGGTTGACGGTTATTGAGATTAAAATTTATGTAGTGTAGGACTTATGAAAACTCTCACTCTGTGAGGGCTTTATGAAAACTGTCATCCTTCGGGGTGACGGTACCTTATGAAAACCCGAGTACGCTTAGCGTCTTGGGCATCAAAATTTCTTTTTCAGAATTTAATTTCAAGTTCAAGTTTCTATTTTTGAGGTAAATAAATGAAAAATTTTGTGGATTGGTGTCCGCGGGCATAACAAGGCGATCCGTATATGAAAGTTCACCTTTATGTACCAAATATGTGTATGCACTTACAATGCTTTTGGTTATGTGATTCTGTGAGAAGTGAAGATGGATGCTACGGCTGATAACGATCGTAGCGGCTCAGATGAAACTATGGTTGAATATGAAACGGTGGTCCATAAAAATGGGTTTATTTGATAGTTTATGTATATACCTTTATTTATTGTAAGTTTGGTTTTGGTTTTTCTCTTTGTCTTGCCCATTACTGTCTCAAAAGGTTTTGAGGTTTGCTCCCATGAGGCGGTATACGGGCTGGTGCGAAGGCACCCGTATATATATATGTCAACAAATGCTTATATGATTGAGATTGACCATCCTTAATTTCTTTGTGCCATTATTTTGTTTTAGTTTGTTTTAGTGTCTTGTTTTCTGCCGTTGTAATTTATATACGCTTTCTAATGCTTAAGCCTTATGAAAACCTTCACTTTTGTGAGGGTCCTTTATGAAAACTGTCTTCCTTCTGGTTGACGGTTATTGAGATTAAAATTTATGTAGTGTAGGACTTATGAAAACTCTCACTCTGTGAGGGCTTTATGAAAACTGTCATCCTTCGGGGTGACGGTACCTTATGAAAACCCGAGTACGCTTAGCGTCTTGGGCATCAAAATTTCTTTTTCAGAATTTAATTTCAAGTTCAAGTTTCTATTTTTGAGGTAAATAAATGAAAAATTTTGTGGATTGGTGTCCGCGGGCATAACAAGGCGATCCGTATATGAAAGTTCACCTTTATGTACCAAATATGTGTATGCACTTACAATGCTTTTGGTTATGTGATTCTGTGAGAAGTGAAGATGGATGCTACGGCTGATAACGATCGTAGTGGCTCAGATGAAACTATGGTTGAATATGAAACGGTGGTCCATAAAAATGGGTTTATTTGATAGTTTATGTATATACCTTTATTTATTGTAAGTTTGGTTTTGGTTTTTCTCTTTAACACTACAAAAATCGAAAATTTTTTCTAACGTTTTGGACAATTTTTTCACGATTTTTTGCTTTTTTGTAGCTACTAGGGATCGGATCCGGCTCCGGCTTCGGCTCCGGCTCCGGCCGGAATTACGACTTCCGGCTCCGGGTAACCGGAGCCGGAGGCAGAGGTGCCGGAGCCGGAGTTTCTGCCCAGCACGTAACAGTGTTGCTCGTATTTAATTTATATTGAACTATATATCATCAAATTTTACTCCATTTAAAATAAAAGTGGCATTTTTTAAAAACTTCCGCGCCGTAAGCGCGGGTGTTTGTAATTTTGATTTTATTTCTAAATTGCACACTCAATTTTCGTTTTTTTATATATACTTTATCAAGTTATAATTATTTATTTATACGTATCCTATTATAAGAATATCGTGAATTCATGCTTTCGTTTCTATTTTGAATACAATTGTAGCATTTGAATTCATTCATAGGTCCTTAGTGACTGCATTAATACAGTACGTATATACGTATATATATATATATATATACAAGTAGGAAAAATGCTCCTTGCAGTCGCATGTAAAATGCAATATGAGCTATGAGGGTCAACATTTAAATGTGTCAAGGACAAGATTTAAAACGTCTAATATGAGCCAGCATCTAAATCGGTAAAGGACAAGATGTAACTGGCTAATATGAGCCGCTACGTTTCTCTTGGGCTCATATTGACGCTCGCTGCCGTGGTTTCAACGGCTTAACATCACGACATCATACCATTTTGCCTACAGACTTTTTACTTTTATTCCCAAGTCTTTGAACAAATCCTCACCGTTTTGCGTATATACGTAATATCAATAGCTTCATGTAATGTTTGGTTACAGATGTCCTGCCTGAATCTAATTTTGCCAGCTCAAACACCGAATTTAAGGTATCTGAACACTTTATACAGCTAAAGTTCTCCCCTTTAAAGTTGAATTAGGTGGTATATATTTGGCATATACCAGTTTTGAAACACTGAAATACTAGAAACAAATGTATAAAGCTCCTGTAAACCGGTATAGTCTTCGCTATCGGCTCACTGTACATAGCATTTATACAACAAAATACACAACTGATCTGTAAAAATTTGATGTGTGCTTATCCACGGTGTCGTACGATTGACTTTACTTATTGTATCAAGAGCACACGTATGTCAGGACAATTATGCATACGTATATGCGAATTTGAAAAGTGCAAAAGAGTTAACTCAACTTAGTATCCTCGCGTCAATATGAGCCCAAGAGAAACGTAGCGGCTCATATTAGCCAGTTACATCTTGTCCTTTACCGATTTAGATGCTGGCTCATATTAGACGTTTTAAATCTTGTCCTTGACACATTTAAATGTTGACCCTCATAGCTCATATTGCATTTTACATGCGACTGCAAGGAGCATTTTTCCTACTTGTCCTTCTTCCAATTTTTGGGAGCGCCGCCTTATTAAGGCTCCGAAACTCCGAAAAACGCTGTTTTAGGTGGTATCACCAATTCGCATGTCCAATAACATTTGTATGCAAAATCGTAGCGTTCCAGCTATCTCCAGTAGCTTGAACCAGGAACTGGTTCAACTTTGAACCAGATGAACCAGATCTGGCCAGCCATGCGTCGGATCCCCAAAATAACACCACCAGTGGATTCCCCATGTCCAATGACCTTTGTATGCCAAATATCAGCCTTCCAGCTATCTCCAGTTCAACTTTGAACCAGTTGAACCAGATCTGGCCAGCCATGGGTCAGATCCCCAAAATAACACCACCAGTGAATTCCCCATGCCCAACAACCTTTGTATGCCAAATATCAGCCTTCCAGCTATCTCCAGTAGCTTGAACCAGGAACTGGTTCAACTTTGAACCAGATGAACCAGATCTGGCCAGCCTTGGGTCGGATCCCCAAAATAACACCACCAGTGAATTCCCCATGCCCAACAACCTTTGTGTGCCAAATATCAGCCTTCCAGCTATCTCCAGCAGCTTGAACCAGGAACTGGTTCAACTTTGAACCAGTTGAACCAGATCTGGCCAGCCTTGGGTCGGATCCCCAAAATAACACCACCAGTGAATTCCCCATGCCCAACAACTTTTGTATGCCAAATATCAGCCTTCCAGCTATCTCCAGTAGCTTGAACCAGGAACTGGTTCAACTTTGAACCAGATGAACCAGATCTGGCCAGCCTTGGGTCGGATCCCCAAAATAACACCACCAGTGAATTCCCCATGCCCAACAACCTTTGTATGCCAAATATCAGCCTTCCAGCTATCTCCAGTAGCTTGAACCAGGAACCGGTTCAACTTTGAACCAGATGAACCAGATCTGGCCAGCCTTGGGTCGGATCTCCAAAATAACACCACCAGTGAATTCCCCATGCCCAACAACCTTTGTATGCCAAATATCAGCCTTCCAGCTTTCTCCAGTAGCTTGAACCAGGAACTGGTTCAACTTTGAACCAGATGAACCAGGTCTGGCCAGCCTTGGGTCGGATCCCCAAAATAACACCACCAGTGAATTCCCCATGCCCAACAACCTTTGTATGCCAAATATCAGCCTTCCAGCTTTCTCCAGTAGCTTGAACCAGGAACTGGTTCAACTTTGAACCAGATGAACCAGATATGGCCAGCCTTGGGTCGGATCCCCAAAATAACACCAGCAGTGAATTCCCCATGCCCAATAACCTTTGTGTGCAAAAGATCAACCTTCCAGCTATCTCCTGTAGCTTGAACCAGGAACTGGTTCAACGTTGAACCAGTTGAACCAGATGAACCAGGCGAGATACGGCGTCGACAGTATGCTCATCGTGTTCAGCGACCCCGATTTACTATATATGGGTACCATCCCAAGGCCGAAAAACGCTGTTTTACATGGTTTAAAGACCATTTTCTTTGTTGACAGCTTGAACTTGGGGCTGGTTCACTGTTGAACCAGCTGAACCAGATGAACCAGGCGAGATACGGCGTCGGCAGTATGCTCATCGTGTTCAGCGACCCTGATTTACTATATATGGGTACCATCCCAAGGCCGAAAAGCGCTGTTTTATATGGTTTAAAGACCATTTTCTTTGTTGACAGCTTGAACTTGGGGCTGGTTCACTGTTGAACCAGCTGAACCAGATGAACCAGGCGAGATACGGCGTCGACAGCATGCTCATCGTGTTCAGCGACCCCGATTTACTATATATGGGTACCATCCTAAGGCCGAAAAACGCTGTTTTATATGGTTTACAGACCATTTTCTTTGTTGACAGCTTGAACTTGGGGCTGGTTCACTGTTGAACCAGCTGAACCAGATGAACCAGGCGAGATACGGCGTCGGCAGTATACTCATCGTGTTCAGCGACCCCGATTTACTATATATGGGTACCATTCCAAGGCCGAAAAACGCTATTTTAGACGACTTTTTGACAATTTTCTGTGTTGGGACCTCGAAAAATTTCTAAGTCCAAACGTCGATTTTTCTATTTTTGACCATCTGTAAAAATCGACCCAGAGCGAAATTCGGAAATCAAACATAAACTTGATCTGGACCATCGCCTAGATAATCAAAAATTAGTATTGAAAAATTTTTCCTATGGGCCGTTTGAAAAATCGGTGTGCGCAAAAATCGCCCTAAAAAAGTGGTCGATACAGAGAAAAAAAAACCCCACTTTTAAACTTGTATCAAAAAGTCGATTTTTTCAAAGTTCATTTTTTCCGGGCAAGTTTGGTATCATTCGAAAGCTCTTGGCCTGGAGATTTCAAAAATGTAAACTTTAGCTCTCAACTCCCTACCGTTAATTAGTTATGGCTAATTAACAGTTTCCCAAATCCGCAAAGTGCCTTTATAGCTCATATTATGAGGGGCGCTCCGCGCACCCTCATGATATATATATATATATATATATATACATGAAATGTTTTTGTCATTTTTACTGATTATTAAAAGAGTGAGATCACCTTTCATATGTGTTAAAAGTGATTACCGAGATTTTTTGATATATCAAGTAAACAATGCCATCGTAACAATGCATACAACAGCACTTACGTATTATATACCCTTAAATATTAATTTTATTTTTTTTTTTTTTTTTGGGGATTGTATTAAAATAGTGGGTGTTGTTGATTTTTAACAGAAAAAATAATAAAAAAAAAAGCCTGCGGCGGGGGCCGGGCTAACTCTCCCTCCGTCTGGCGCCGGGGCGGGAGGAGCGAGCACCGGCGGTTCCGGCGGTCCCTAGTACCATTTTCAAAATTTTAATATTTTTTTTTTGTTTTTTTTTGTACGAAAAACGAAAATGCAAATTTTTTTTTATTATTTGGGTTTTTTGTTTTGTTTAATTTTTTAAATTTTAATTACAACAGATTTAAAACATTAATTATATACAAGAAAACAAAAATGCTCCTTCGTCGCATGTAAAATACATATGAGTCCCTAGAAGGCAGGTTGTACAATAGCAGAAGACAAGATCCACCCTGTAAAATACATATGAGTGGAGTGGGGTTGTAATAGAATGAAGACAAGCTGCATCGGCGAACCATATGAGCCTGCCCTATAACGAGGCTCATATTGGCGTTGTAATGATAATGATTTGACGACAAATGACAATTTGATGATTATATATTTTATACGATTATGGTCACCTGTATTTAAGCACCATGCAACTTAAGCAACTTGAAAACAGCTACGTAAAACAAAAACGGCTATATACTCGAAACAGACCTATTGCCTAAATCATTTTATATATTGTATTTTTATAAACATTATTAAAGCAAACGTACCAGGCAGAATTATAAACAACATATGACACATTCATGTCATAGGCACTGGTGTGACCAGTATATACATTTATAATACAATATTACAGTGAGAACCTGTAACAACATTCAAAAGTCATGGCGTCATGGCGCGTCAAAAGTCAAAAACGATGGCTGTCCTCGCCAATTCAAAATTGATACAAAACAACAACAACAACAACAACAACAACAGTTTATTTTAAATTAACAATTAAGAAACAATTAACAGGCACATTATGAGAAAATCACAAAGAAGAAAGGCAGATGAGAACTTACAGACGGATAATATGCGGATGATTAAATAAGCGAAGATTTTGAATTTCCCGTCTAATTTTGCTGACAACATCCAGACTACGAATCTTGTTGCGATTCATAATTTTGACGGCAACGCGATGTCCGGTCGCCTCATGAGTGCCGACTGAAACAAGACAACAAAATTAGACATCTAATCTATGAAGGCTAAGCATCAGAATATATATTTTGTCATTTTTCATT
This sequence comes from Trissonchulus latispiculum, assembly GCA_030248195.1. Classification (NCBI taxonomy): domain Eukaryota; kingdom Metazoa; phylum Nematoda; class Enoplea; order Enoplida; family Ironidae; genus Trissonchulus; species Trissonchulus latispiculum. The sequence goes on from JASAND010001080.1 coordinate 16,657, forward strand.
TTCACCGCCTATTTTGGCCTGGGCTTACGTATTATAGCGGGGGGAGGCCAGGCCACCTCTTTTGGTATACCATATTGTGCCCAGAAAAATACGCTCAGAAGACCGCATTTTCTAGGAGTGACCTGGGCTTATTCTACTGGGGGGGCCCATAAACACCCTTCCCCCCCCAAAAATCGTTCCCCCCCAAAAAAAGTGGGTGCCCTTTTGGTACCAACTTTTGCCCTGAAAAAATCGCTCAGAAGGCTAAATTTTCAAAAATTTTCCGGCTTCGCCGAAGATTTTTAGTCGATTTTTGCCTATTTAAGCACTAAATCCGCTTATTTTTGGCAATTGCTATAAAAATAGCGCAATTTTTAGCATGTTTTTAGAAAAATTTTGAAAAAGTTTCGCCCCCCCCAAAAATGACTCGCCCCCCGAGGGCCCCCCCAAAGAGCCCCCCCCCCCAAGAAAAAATCCCTAGAATAAGCCCAGGTGACTATAATCAAATTTTGCCTTTTGACCATTATTATGCCTACTTATACGATAAAATCAACTTTTATATAATTATACACGTACGTATACGCTAGAAAATGTCTCCAGCCACTTTTCACACATATTATCATAGGGGCCGCGGCAGCGGCAGTTTTCTACACGATGCTTAAACTGCCGAGAATAAACAATTTTAAAAAATTTCCAAAATTTGTCTATGTTTATGTGTTAAACATACCAAATTTTCGAAAAGCATTATGACCTCGGCTCAACAAAAACTAATATATATATTTTGATGCAGTTATATATACGTTATATATTAAAATCAACCTACTCTTTCATTTGGAATGGTTAGAAATGCTCCTGGCAACTTGCCAAAATATTTTCGGGGTGGGTTTTTTCCCGCATATGGGTTTTTCGCCAGTTTGGGACAATTTTTCTCACTAACGGCGCACCCTAGAGAGGTCTTCTATAGACCATAAGAAAGCTTACGACTAGGCCTAACTGTCTGTGTAGTCAGTATTTCAATATCTCAAACCAGTTAAAAGTTCTGGCCAAAAATCTGAAAAGCGGGTTTGTTCCCGCTTGACTATATATACGTACGTATATATATGCTTAGTCTGAATTCATGTATATATATAGCCAACAAATATGTGCCAATTTTTTTCTCATTTTGGAAAAGATCCCCCAGAAAAACCTCGAAAAATACCCTGCTGATAGTTGCTTCCATTTAAGATTGGATATGTTACACTATTTTAACGTACTACATGCGTGTGTGCGCTTGGTGCTTTCGTACTTATACACACATAAACACATGACTATACATACACACACAAACATATATTTATATACTCATGTATTTTATAGATATATACGTATATATATATATATATATATTTATGCTACATGCCGTGCACATTTATATATTTTTAAATATACAAATATTATATACGTATATGTAACCATGAGCGTACGTACATATGTATATAT
>JASAND010001081.1:0-39184 GCA_030248195.1 Trissonchulus latispiculum
AGTACTTTGGTGAAAATTTTTTGATCAATAGTAAACCAGAAACAAACACACCATATGAATCTTTTTGTCTAAATTCGACTTTTTCCTAAGTTGTATTTTACAGTGTTTCCCTTTTTTCTGTTACAGAAACGCTGCTGAAGCTTAACTTTGAGCAGACGATGGACTTTCTTCAGGTAAAGCTGGAGGAAGATTTTCTATACCCGGATGACGTGGTGATAGGGGCCCTTCGCGGAGCCATGGAGGAACTGCGCCGGGCCAAGATGCTCCTTCCACCTCCGCCCGGCCCGGAGGAAAAGCCCCAGGTTGCCTTTGGCTCGTCTCTGTCCACTCCTCTGGAGGACATTGCCCGTTCTGCCTCTGTCGCAATAACTCGTCGCAAACGACCACCCGGTATGTACAGTGCTGATTTTTCCTTTCCAATCTAGGCAATTCTAATTCGAATATGGGATGAAAAGGAAACCTATTGGGTATCGTATTCTAAATTTATTTGAATTTGATTTTTCCTTTTCTCCTTTTTATTGACTCTAGCTGTGGGTTCTTCTACTTTGTCAAATGTCTAGTGTTGCTGGCTGTGGCTAACTGAATTTTTGTATATAAGTTTTATCGATCAATTTAAATTAAATTCCAGTTTCCTGACTTATAGCTTACTCATATTATTGAACATTTTGAGTACATGTAAATAGTGACTAGATTCACTTTCCACGGTCGAATCTTAAGGGTTTGTCTCGGTTCTGTTGATAGAAATTTGCGGCCTAGTCTTTTTCGTCATGTTGTTAAATTTTCCAGTTATCTACGTGAACGTAGTCGCCAATTTTTCTGCATATTTTCCCAACTTTGCTAATTATTGTAGCGATTAGCTTTTGGATAATCCGGTTGTTGGTTTCATTCTAGGCTCTGCTCAGGCATCCTCAGCTCCCGTCTCACCATTCCGCCGCGATACTACTCCGGCAGGCTCTCCGGCCACCAGCAAACAACCCCCGGTTCCCGATGGTGAGGACAGGTCGTCTCCTGCCGTCGCCAGTCGGACTGCCCAGGATTCCCCGGTCAGACAACCGCAGCCGCAGCAGCAACCGTCTTCCCTCGTCAAAGATTCGACGCCAATATCGACCGGGGTCTATCTGAACGGCGGCGGCGAAGGGCCCCCTGCACGACCTACTTCCAATAAATCGCGCTCTACTACTCCCTATGATAATACCAATGACAGCAGTGTCTATGTGACTATGCGTGAAGATGACGGGCCTCATCTGCACCCTGGAGGGGCGCCACCTGCCGCCTCTCGACTGCGACAGCACGTGATCACTTCTCCTGTCTCCTCGTCACGTGATCATGACCGGGACCACCATCTCAGGCATAGACCGGGACAGAAGGGTGATGGAGTTGCTCCGTCTTCGGTCCAGTGGCGACCTCCTCCCAACGTGCCTCCAGCCTCAGTTGCGGAGCGACCCTTTTCCCTGCCTATGACTGACGGGGTCAGAGGTCAGCAGCCCCTGCCGGCCACCAGGAGTCGGGCTGGAGCCGGTCAGGATTCCCCTGATCGCCCTCCACTTCGATCCACCCCTTCGTTCTATGACAATGTCCCTAGACCTGGTGAAATAGACCTCAGCAATAGTATGGTGGAAATGGGCGATTCCAGGGCGTCTGGATTGCCACAACAGCAACCTCTGAACGGGGAGCTGCGAACGCCGGCTCAGTACTCGTCTACTGAGGAAGAGATTGAGTACAACATGTCGCCAGATGGCAAATCCTACACCACTCAGTACACTCGGACCACCAAGAATGTGTCCAGTGTCACTGTACGGACTTCTTTCGATGAGGATGATCCTAGACGGCCGGGCTCTCGCAACTGGCAACTCTATGGCTCCCCATCACCCAGTACTCCTGTCTACGGTGCCAGTCCACTCCCGCCTGTAGACTACAACACCCGATCCGGTCCCCATATTGGATTGTCACATAGTCCCCCGCCCCCCGCACCGCCTGGACCCTCCTATGCAACCACCAGTGATACGGGCAGAACACCGTCATTACGTCAGGACCAGTACTATGGGAGTCGCTATGCACCACCACCACCACAACAGCACTACCAGTCTCCATCGGAACGCTACAGTTCTGGAGGACAGCCCTCTTCCAGCACCACCACTAGGATATATTCTTCCCGGTCTAGTCCTCAGCGGAGGCCAGCTTCGCCTACCCGGATTGAGAGTTCCTCCCCACCTGGCGTCTCTGCTCACCTGGTCGGCCCATCGGGTGGTTCTCGATCTTCCAGCCGGACCACGGCGGTAAGTGCCGGTTCTGGCTCCTCACAGCATCCGATCAGTATTGTCACCAGGGCGGACAATGTGACCATGGTTGAGATTGGAGGTGGCTCTCCTGGATCGCCAGGTGGCTCCACTTCCTCCTCTCATACTGCCCGCGGCGCTTCAACTTCCTCTGGTCCGGGTCGATTTCCACCGGTTGGTACTGTCCTAAACAGTGGACCCAATCGACAGACAGTTGTTTAGTGTGTATGTGTTTTTAATTCTGTTTTGTTATGTGCTGGCATTTTTTTAGTGGGGGGGGGTGGGGGGGGCGGGGGGACCCCCCACTTTTCGGTTCCCTCTCCACTTTTCGAAGACCCCCACTTCATCCCCCCCACTTTTTTGGGGGTCGCCCAAAAGTGTCGAAAAATTAAGTTTTTGAGGTCAAATTTTCAAAAATTTTCTGAATTTTTAGCTAATTTATGGACTTATAAGTTAATTTTAAGCTTAAAAATAGCGATTTTTTTATGTTTTTACCTAAAAAATGCTAATTTTTCGCTAAAAATTTTGGTATTTTAAACCTTGGACTCGCCCCCCCCCCCCACTTTTCGGAAGTCCCCCCCCCACTTTTCGGAAGTCCCCCCCCCCACTTTTCGGAAGTCCCCCCCCACTTCCCCCTCCCTAGGGGGGGGGCGAGGCGAAGCCCCCCCCCACTTTCAAAACCCTAAAAAAATGCCAGATGTGTATGTATTTTTCAGATATTATTGGCTTTCTGTTATTATGTTTTTGTCTTTCCTGGTGTTCTCTCTCTTAGGTTGTTGTGTTTTTGTTATAACTGTGTCATGTTCATAGATTACGGCTTTCTGATGGTTAGGTTTGGTGAAATTGTTGGTGTTTTCGGATTTGTAAAGTACTAATGATTGTCATTGGCTTGTCAGAATGGCCAGAGCATAAGAAATTAACGAATTCATGTTTTGCGTCAGAATTGTAAGGAAGGAGATTTCAAATTGAAATTTGAAAGGCGGAAATTGGAATTTCATTCTGTGCCACTTGTATTTATTTAGTTGTTTGTGTGCAAGGAAACCCTACTTACTAATGCTGTTGATCGTGATGTCTTTATTTTTATATTATTTTTGGTTTATACTTACGTATATGCCTACCATTATTATTTTTAGTTTATAGGCCTGCCTACCTTACTCTATATAAAGATATTATGGTTTTGTTCAAAAGATTAAAAAAATCGCTTATGGGATTATCTTTCGCACTGCTTAGTTTAATCATGAATGTAATTCAATGTCCATGCTTGCGGTTTCTTAATTGCTCTTTGTGATTGAATGGGGCTCCTGAAATTGTTTCAGTGTAGTCAATGTGTTGATTTGCAATTTTATGCGAATTCTATTTAAGAACGTGCGTGGTCGAAAATATAGTGGCGGAATTTGTCGAACTTGGTATTGGACAACAGTTAGCTGTTAATTGCATAACCTATTTTACCGACGTTCACGCGGCTGTTTCGCGTTTGACCCATAGCCTGTTATAGCTTCCCAAGAATAGCAGCACGGTCGTGGAAGAGCAGAGCCTAGAATTCCTGCGGGCTTATGAAATAAAAGCTGCATTTTTCTGAAGTCTAGGTTTCTTACAGGCCCGCACCCAAGATTTTGAAAAGAAGCGGGTCCAAGGCAAAATGTAACGGGTAGTCCGGGGGCGGAGCCCCCAGAAGTTGAAGAATTTTTGCATTTTTGCCCAAAAATGGTACATTGAATGTTTATTTCTTACAAGAAGTATACTATCGCGCCGTAGGCACGAAAATTCTTTAAAAATTGCAGTTTTTGCCATAAAAATAGCAAAAATTTTCCAGTTTGTCGCTGCAAAAGGGGGGTCTAGACCCCTTGAACCCCCACCCCCCCGGGTGCGGGCCTGGTTTCTTACTATTTTTTATTTTTATAAGTGTGTGTCGCATGCGTGGGAGCATTCTCTGCAGCATTATATAGCTTGTGCTATTTTGCGCTATACTGGTTTTGATGTATACATAGGTTTTTTAGAATATTATGTTCCATGTGTATTCAAATGGATTATGCATACACTAATTTAAGTTTTTACAGTTGTGTTTTATACCGAATGAATTGAGCAACATAAAGCTGTGCGATGAATAATGTAATGTGAATCTTTGACTAATACCAAATAAATTCAAAGCTTTGTTGCTTTAGTAAATCGTTTTCATTGGTCACTGCTTGTGGATGTGAAATGCACGTGACCCTGCAATGTAGATTGGCAGCTTAGTCGAAGTTTTGTATAGTGCCTTTCTACTTAGTACGAGCAATAACCAACATGGTATTACCAAGAGTACATAATAACTAAGAGTACCCAACTACCTTTTCTTTAAGACCAGACTGCAGTACCTCTCAAGAGTAAATGGTTTCAAAATTTATGTAAACGTTGATAGCTGTGTCGGAATGCAAGAGGAACATATTATATTAAGGTTATGTATTTATTAACGAGGAAATAACAGCAACCTGATTACACAAAATCGTTAATTACTGCTACAGATGGTCTTTCAGGTTGATCTTTCAGGTTACTTCTTTCTACAAACGTTTAGTTTTCTATATTTGAACTTTTGTCTCAGAAAACCGTTAAAAATAGGAAAATAAGCACTGGCAACTTTTAACGTTTTCTTCTGTGTAAAAATGCCTTTTTCTCGTAGGTTTGTTGTTTCCAGTTTGCGTCCTGGATAAACCGCTTTCTGTTTCCCAAATTTTGAGAAATTAGATAACTATTTCAATTCAGGTAATTTCTGAATACGTCTCCGCGAGCTCTAAGTTTTTCTTAACTACATAAGGTTAGTCATCTTATATGTAAGCTTGTTCAAGTTTCCATTCTTCACTATCATTCACATGCGAAGGAAGGTATCCGTCTTTCTTCAATTACTGTTTGGAATTTAAAAATTCCGGTGATCTCGATTACCCCCCACCACTCAAAATCCTTAAAACTTGACCAAATGAGTTAAAATTTGGTGTGGGTAGGTTTTCGACCACGCTGAGTTCACATATCGCAAAATTTTTCGATATCGCGAAATTCGATATTTTCGATTTTTGGGGGGACCAAGCGAAACCGAAACAAAAATTTTTTGTCTTCGATTTTGCTGGAAAGATGTATATATAGGGGTTTTCGGGGTCGTAGAACTCGAATCTGAAGTCCGTTTTTCGATTCAGCTTTACGTTAGCTCAGTATAAGCTAAAGATTTAAGCTTAGGATGTTACTTAGCTGAATCGAAAAACGGACTTCGGATTCGTGTTCTACGACCCTGAAAACCCCTATATACATCTTTCCAGCAAAATCGAAGACAAAAAATTTTTCGGTTTCGCTATCGAAAAAAAATCGTACAAAATCTGCAAAACGAGAAAAAGGCATTTTTACACAGTAGAAAACGTTAAAAATTGCCAGTGCTTATTTTCCTATTTTTAACGGTTTTCTGAGACAAAAGTTCAAATATTATTCAAAATCGTATTAAATGAAAAAATCGAATTGCTCGAAATCGAAAAATTTTGCGATATTTGAACTCAGCGTGGTTGAACACCAAATTTTAGCTCTATTTGGTCAAGTTTTAAAGATTTTGAGTGGTGGGGGGTAATCGAGGTAAGACCCATAAATTCGTTGAATTTTACATTTTGCAAATTTACTTCAGACACAAAATTTGAAAAAGAAAGAGCATAAATGCGAAAAATATTAGCTTCCAGAACAAGGGACGTCGATATAAATTCATAAAGTAATACAGGGTCCTTATTTTTTCAAGCATGTTATAATTTAATTTAGCATAATTTAAGCAGAAGGGATAATATCACTAATGTTGATTCAAATAACTTTAACTTTGAACTTTATCTGAAATACCAAGCATCAGCTTCAGCGAGAGGTGAAACGTGCTTCAAACTTAAAAAAGGGGAAGCTAGAAGTTTGTCTCACTTTCAGTGGGAGCTGAATTTGTTCTATTTCTAGCTTAGGCTAACTTATTTTATTTATAGTTTAAAACTTCACTTTCAACTCGTAGGTTCAGGTTGCTTTTAATTTCAGATCGTAATTTGTATTAGTTACTACATCACATCTCATGTTAGTTACCCTCATTACAGGTCAAAAGTTGTTCAGTTCAGCTGAAACACGTACAAGCTAAAACTAGATTTAAAGGTTGCAGCTTCGCTCACTACCCTGAATGAATAATGGCATGGAATGAATAAATAAAAATATATATAATATGAATGGCAACTATACAAAATCCAGCTTTAGTAAATTGTAAAAATTTTTTACAAAAACTAATTCAAGTTCAATTAATGTTTTATCATTCTGTATAGCCTTTCAAAGTTGACTTTGACATTTGACTATATATTTGACATGGCTAAATAAAAAGAAAAGCTTTGAAAGGGATTTCGTTGTGTGTAATATCAAAAGTAGATAATAAGGGTGTGCCACTAGACTCATTCAATGTTGTTATCAGAGAAAAAACTATGCTCTCTGTTCGCTAACGGCTCACCCCCTCCCCCGCAAATCAGAACCTAGTGACCCGTCCCCCGCAAATCAGTACGTGGTCGTAACGGGAGGACGCTCACTCGCTCTATGATGTGCTTAAGCTCGAAAACACAAGCAGTGTGTTAGCGAATTTTGTGCCTGCTTCGAGCTTTAGAAAACAAACATAGTGCACAAAATATTTTGAAGCAATGGGTCTAATTTGAGGGTGGGGGGGGGTTAGCGAGCAGAGCATAGGTTTTGCTCTGGTAACATAGAGTGTGCACACTCTTATATTATGTACTTTAGGTAAAAATCAAGAGTACATAATAGCTAAGAGTGTGGCAAGCGTCACACTCTTAGTTATTAGGCTGGGGACATCGTCTGCGCGATAACAGCTGACCCTCCCACAAATTGGGCCTCAGTGACCCCCCACAAATGAGTACCTAGTGCACATTTGTGTACTATCACTCGGTCATATCATTATGTGTTGAAGCTCGAAAGTGGTCAGCTGGTGGTAGAACGTTTTTCACACTCTTGGTTATTATGTACTCTTGGTAATATCAAGAGTACATAATATAAGAGTGTGCCACTAGCAACACTATGCTCTGCTCGCTAACGGCCCACCCCCCCCCCCGCAAATTAGACCCATCACTTCAAAGAATTTTGAGCGCTATGTTTGTGTTCTAAAGCTCGAAGCAGGCACAAAATTCGCGCACGCACTGCTTGTGTTTTCGAGCTTAAGCACACAAACATAGAGCGAGTGAGCGTACCCCCGTTTCGACTAGGTACTGATTTCCGGGGGGGTCACTAGGGTCTGATTTGCGGGGGTGGGGTGGGCCGTTAGCGTGCAGAGCATAGTTTTTGCTCTGATAACATAGAGTGTGCCTAGTGGCACACTCTTATATTATGTACTCTTGGTAATATACAGCTCAATAACTGCACACATGTTAAGAAAACAGAGTGTAGCTATTTTCGATGCAATTCTATTGAATAACGGAATTTGGCGAGTTCTTGGAGTCAGAAATTGGGAAAACGAGCGTTTCTGAACAATGAAAGGGACTTACAGTAATCTTTATCTTTTCCGGAGCGAATGGCCTAATACTGTTTTGTCTTGTTTTTGAGGAGATTGTATTTACCTACTTACCAGTGATGGAACCGGGTCACTTAGGCTTGACCCGGTGACCCGGTTGAGCCCTGACCCGGTGACCCGGTGACCCGGTTTTCCAGAAAATTCCAAAAGTTGCAAAAAGCTTCAATTTTGCCTAAGAACGCTAAATTTTTGGCATCCATGTTTCATAACCACTTTGAAAAGAATAACTATGACATGTTTGCTCTAGGTTTTCTTGAAATGCGTTTAATAGTATAGCTCAAGCATTTTCTAAATTTACGCAGAAATTAAATGCAAAACCAATAATTTATCAGTCTGCAAATTTTACAGGGTCGAATATGCGTACTTGTCTAAAAACACGGAGTACTTTAAAAATTTGGCTTTCATTACGTAGTGAGTTAAATTAAATTAAATTGTTCATATACCTTCAACGTTTACCTTGGTTGCGAAAGTAAACTGCAAACCATATTGTACTAAATAGAGTTATGCAATAATCATGGAATTTAAAATGCTAAAACTAAAAAGCTAAATAATAATTTGCCAGAGACTGACAGATTCAAATAACCTCAAGTTGCGAAAGTGCTCAAGACTAAAATGTAGGAAAAAGCAAATTAATGCACATCGAACAAAAATTAAAGCTAAAATTTTACCGTGGTAATCCAAAAATTTCTAAAATTTGAGGTAAATTCAGAAAACCGGGTCAAGACCGGGTCGAAGCTCTTGACCCGGTGACCCGGTCCAAAAAGTGACCCGAACTGACCCGGTGACCCGGTTCCATCGCTGCTACTTACCTACCTAGTATGTACCTACCTACTTACATAGATAGATTGACCTACCATACCTACCACACATCCACTATATATATTGTGTGTGAAAATGAGTGAAATCCATGACTATCGATTATGGTTTAAAGTGATATATACCCCTTTGATCAAGACAGGCGCGTAGCCAGGGGGGGGGGGAATGGGGGGAATCCCCCCGAAATTGTGTTGCCCCCAGGAATTTTTTCCTGCCATGTGTAAAATGCGCATTTTTCAGAAAAATTTCGCGCCCTCGGCGCGAAATATGTGTATTGTACCATTGTAGTACGTGTTTCGCACGTAAAAATGAGTATATACTAATTACACTATTTGGTGTACTTTGACCACCTTTTGCATCATTTGGGTGCATGAACACGCACTGCGCCTTAAATATTATTGTAATTTCAACGAATTCTCTGTAAAAATTCCACGAAGGTCACGAAATAGAAAAAATTCTCAGCTTCTGGGGGAGGCTCCGCCCCCCAGACCCCCAAACCCTTTTGCATTCCCCCCCCCCCTATCCCATTCCCATTCTAAATTTTTTCTGGCTAAGCTAGTGGATCAAGATAAAGGCTTAAATTTAAATTATATTTTAGTAACTCAGTTTACTATTAAACAGATGCACAAGGAAATGATAGAAATAGTTACAGTGCAGCAGTACAGCATCAAGTATTGATGGGAAATAGGAAAAATTGGACATGGTTTTGAACAAAAAATTGATATCCAACCATCTTGTCTTAACTGAAATATTCAGATTATATAAATTGCTTGTCTGCTGTTAAGTTTAATGATAACGTTTCCCCACCACATTTTGTCCCATAATCCAGATACAAGTTCTGATGGGGGTGAGTTTCTTTACGACAATTTAGGAACAAAGCACCAGTACTCCCAAGATGTACACCACCATAATGACGAAAGAAATGAGATTGTTGACGCATCCAAAGATCTGGAACCATTCACTGGTATGGGTAGAGGCTCCGTCCTTCTCCGGGTCTGACTTGGCGTCCGGAGTGCAGCAGAGGTAGGCGTTGACGGTGGATGACATAAGGTTAAGTCGATGCGGCGGTGGAAGAGAGCGGGGCATGCGGGAGAGAGCGTATAGGACCAGAGTGATCAACAGGCTCAGTAGGGTGATGGCTGAGGAAAATTCGTAAAATCGATCTGGAAAAATTAAGGTTGATTGCAAGAAAATAAAACTCATAGTAAATTAGGGATTTAGGGATTATGGATTAGGGAGTAATAAAGTATTATTATTAGGTTTTTCTCTGTTGTTCATGTTGTAGAATGTTGAAATTATAGTCTTGCCCTTGCGTTGCGCCTGTGAATGTCTATTTTGTTTATCTCTACTTTTGGCTCTGGGCCAGTCTTGTTAAATATGAAAGCCAACAATTCAATTTTTAATATGACTAGCTGTAATTAAGGAATTCCTAAAATAGAGTGGTTGTCATGAAATTTCCAGATAACGTAATCTGAATTCTCCTGTTCAACTAAATCTTATTATTGCGTGCTCATTTCTAACAACGGTGTTTTGTGGGGTCTTCTCTCGTTTACCCCCCCCCCCAGTACTCAGAAGTCGGAATAGTTGACCGATTAAGTTGAAATTTGGTATGGGTATGTTTTTCGTCACGCTGATTTCAAAAATGAAAAAATTTTAAAATTAAAAAAGTTTTAAAATTTTAAAATTTTTTAAAATTTTAAATTTTTTTAAATTTTAAATTTTTTTAAATTTTTTAAATTTTTACACTATTTCGACTACGGTTATCATTTTTTATGCTTGGACCAACCTCTGAAAGTGAACCTATCAAGCTCCACAGGCTGCAGAAATTCTATTTGTAATGGTTATATTACAATTACACCCAAATGAGCTAAGACCATTTGACCAATAAGATTAAGGGCTTTGCATTAATCCACATATTACTATATAACTGAGTGGTCAGTAAGCTGACCACTGGATATTCTAATATCAGCGTTTTTCAACTTGGACAGCTCTGCTACGACAGCCAATCAGCTTTCCAATTCCTTCAACAGCGTGGAATCGTCCACCAGTTCAGAGACTGTGACAATGGCCACCCAATGAAAGTATACCTTCGACCTGGCAAGGAAGTTTGGAGATGCCGAAGTCGCCAATGCAGAACCGCTGGCGAAGGCGAAAGAGGACTGCGCAGTGGAACTTGGCTGGCAGATAGCCGGATGTCGCTCCACAACGTTGTCCGCTTCATTTATTTTTGGGAATTTGAAGAATCAAGTGTGAAGAGCATGAAGCGGAACCTGGGTATCCGGCAAACGGCTGTGATTGATTGAAACAACTTCCTCAGAGAAGTGTGCGCTTGGAAGCTTCTCCAAAATCCGCAGCGAATTGGTGGACCTGGTCTAACCGTCGAAATCGATGAAAGCCTCTTTTCACGACGGAAGAACCATGCTGGAAGAGTGTACCCGCAGCAGTGGGTATTTGGAGGCTATTGTCGAGAGACAAAAGAGAGCTTTCTTTATGCAGTTGAGGACCGCAGTGCTGCAATGCTGATACCCATCATTCAACAATCCATGGCTCCGTGCAGCACCATCATGTCTGATCAGTGGGCTACATACAATAACATCGGCAATGATGGCAATTACCACCATCTTACTGTCAACCACACTTACAACTTTGTGGACCCCAACACCGGAGCTCACACCTAGAGTATTGAGTCCACATGGCGTAACGCCAAAATGCGAAACAAGCGTCATTTTGGAACCCGCCGTGGAATGTTGGATTCGTACATGTGTGAGTTCATGTGGAGACTCTAAATGGTCAAGATCCTTTCGAAACCATCTTGCGGGACATTGCCGCCTACTCACCTCCCAGATCATGATCTGCCACGTCATCATCTGCGTTCAACTTTGGTCTATCCCAATTGCCCTTTTAAGGGCAACCATTACAAATAGAATTTCTGCAGCCTGTGGAGCTTGATAGGTTCACTTTCAGAGGTTGGTCCAAGCATAAAAAATGATCACCGTAGTCGAATTAGTGCAAAAATTTAAAAAAATTTAAAAATTTTTAAATTTTAAAAAATTTTAAAATTTAAAAAAATTTCAAATTTTTTTAACATTTTAAAATTTTTTCATTTTTGAAATCAGCGTGTCGAAAAACATACCCATAACAAATTTCAACTTAATCGGTCAACTATTCCGACTTCTGAGTACTGGGGGGGGTGAACGAGATAAGACCGGTTTTGTGTTGGACCTCAAATCGTAAGTTTTATTAGTAGTGGATTCACCGTCATCAAGTAATGTTAAGGATGCATGACTGATTATTGGTTACTTTCCAGTAATTGTCTTGATCCATTCTGAGTAGTTACGTGTAAGTTTAAGTAGTGACTGTTAAGCAGCGGGCGCGTTCGTTTTGAAGTGAGGGGAGGGGGGCATATTTGCTGGGGTTAACCCCCACTTGTGGGAGGGGGAAGACCAAAAGTGGAGAGGGGAATAAAATGGGCTAAAATGCTAAAAATACCGTAAAAATTATGTGTTTTCTACATATACTGCTACAACTAAGCTCGGAAGTGCTCAAAAATCAAGTTTTAGTACCAAAATAGACGATTTGTGACGAAAAAATTGGGGGAAGGGGAAGGGGCCCCAAAAAGTGGGGGGAGGCGTCCCCACACTAAAGAAAACCCAGTGTTTGTTTGGACAGTCAGCTGATTGTCCGCACGCGCAGAGCATAGTTTTTGCTTTGGTTACTGTCATAACCTCTAAATTCTATATATATATATATATATATATATATATATATATATATGTATGTATGTATGTATGTATGTATGTATGTACTCTTGCTTCAATGGAATGACATTAGACAGATAGGTAGTGCTTTGGTAAGGAATAGTATGTATATATATGCTTACATATCTTGGGCACGGAATCACCAAATCCAAGCTGTGGAGTTTTTGACACCAAAAATTGGAAACACATAAACTGTAGGAGTATGGCAAAAAGTTTGACCCAGAGCTGGTGCTTGAAACTTCCGAACAGCGGCGAAATCAGGACCAGTATAGCAGAAATGACCATGGGAACTGTCAGTTCAATTCTGAGCGTTGAACTCTTTCGATAGGCTTTAACACATACTTTCAAGGGCGTTTCGTTGTCCTCCGTGTACTCTATCTTGAGCTTAATTTCCTTCACGTCCCAGTTTGTGTCACCTAAAGTAGTGGAACGTACATTGGTATTTGTGGTTTGCAATTAATTATGTAAATAGTTATATAAAGTAGTTAATGGATACCATGCCTTTTTATGGGAGAATATACCCTTGTTGATATATAATATCTTTTGTTAAAATTACCTCAGAAAAGTACATAATTGCAATAATTATAATAGCAAAATCGCGGTAAGGAAAATTTACAGTTTAATGATGGATAAGCGGCAAAAGTAATTTAAGTTTAAGTACGTAGGTTTATCACATTTACATAATTTAATAATAATCTGCAACATAACATGACGAACATAGAACCACCCCCTGACTTACCTTCTTCTTCGTCCAGGATTCCCGTTTCCGTTTTTAGTTCAAAGTCAGTTGTTTTTCCGAAAAATTCGGAGTGAAGATAAAAACAACAGGTCCTGGCATCGCTGGGATAGTCATAGAAATCCATGGAGCAGAGGGCCTGCATGCGATACTGTAGTCTGGAGGTCACGTGACCATCGTTTGTCGTCTGAATGTCTTTGAACACTGTAAAGTCGTTTCCGCGTGATGTGGTGCCGTCTCTACAATAAAAGCAATGCTTTAGGTTTGGAAAGGTTTAAAGAGATAATATGTGTTTAATATGTTTAAGTTTAAGATGTGTTGTGGATGATCGTTAATGCTCATCTCCGAAGGTTTTGTAGAAAGCAAGAAACATTGGAAAAACCGTTTTCTGGTAATTATATCGAACAAAGATTTTAGAATTAACTGCACGCGGCCCATGTCAAGGTAAAAGTCACTTTTTGATGTGCTCTGATCTACCACTTGTTTTTCTTGGAGCTTTTATTTTCATGGTTCTTAGGGTTCTGGGGGTTCTTAATTTTTTGTAGAGATTTGATCTATAACTATGTTTAGTTTAATTTTTTGATGGGGGTTCTGTGGGTTCTTGGGGGTTCTTAACTTTTCGAAAAGATTTGATCCGTAACTACATATAATTATTTTCAAATTTTTGATGGGGGTTCTGAAATTTTTTCAAGAGATTTGATCTTCCACTGTTTAGTTTTAAATGTTTGCTGCAAGTTCTGAGGGTCCTGGAGTCCGGGTATACCGAAAAGTGTGTGCGGAGCCTGGACTTAGATATAGGACGAACTTGTTCTTCTTGTCGTATGCTTTCGATTGATACCCGTATTGTGCATATTGAATGTAGCATATCCACAAATTTTAGTCTAAATTTATGAGAAAAGCCAGGAGACCCCCCCCCCCAGTACACCCGGGTTATATGCTACAAATTTGTTGATTGCGATGCTTATACACGTATTATAAACATCATGTCTGCGGAAGTCTCTGTTGCGGGAAAGGATCCGCAACGTAGTCACGTACAAATCAAAGTCCAGGATACAAACGCATGAAAAAATTTGAGAACCTCCTTTTTTCTGATGGGGGTTCTGGAGGTTCTAACTTTTATCTTGACATAGGCCCATGCGGCGATGGTTGCCAGCTACAGTTTTTCTTTGATTTACAGTGGACTGGGCCTGTGTACGTACTTTCCCCCGTAAAGATCTGGTACCCAAACATGACCATAAGATTTTATTCGAAGAGTCTTCAGCTTCCACTTGGCTGGATCCCACATTAGTCTATAGTCCTTCCAGATCTTAAATTTACAAAGAATACAAAGGATAGTTTCTAGTTTATAATAACTTACTAGATAGTAAGAAAGATATAAGTCCGTTATAGTACTGAGTTGATCTGCACACTGAAGTGCGGGTTGTTTACTGTATCATTTGTCTTGTACTGTCGTTCTTGTGATAATCTTGGGATCAAATTATGAGCTTGTAAAGAATGCTTTCTCTTGATCGAAATTTTATATGATAAGTACGTATACGTATACGTTAACGAAAATTGTTATGGCAAAGTGAAATGTTGCATATGCATACCACATCCATGTAGCCAGCAATGTTCATTTCTTTCCAAATTTCATTCTAAAACTTATAATTAAGTTTATTAATATATAATTGTGGTTAACAAGTCATGGTTGGTTCTTTTTTGTTGAGATTATTTCTTTAAATGTTATTCCCAACATCATCATCAACGCTAAGGAAGTTAAAACGAACCGATTGTAATAAATTTATTTATTAATTTTTATATGATAATAAACATCAACTTATGTATTTCTTGCTCTACAACAGAATATATAGTTAGTGTATGTGCGTATATGAAGATTAAGTAGTGTACATACTTATACTAAGCTTAACTACCTACCAGCCATAATTGGTGCACTGTCATTTTCCCGATAGTTATTTTGACATGATCTCCAGGCAGTTTCGTTGGTGGTAGGGTAACCAAGGCATTGGGTTTACCTTGATCATCATCTGCTTTGGCTGAGAGATTGTAATAAAGACATTCTTCCATTATAACATATTGATGGTCCGGAAATTTTATCAGATCTCGGTCTGAAAAGAGAAAATTCTTGAGAAAACCTAGACAAAAACTTCTTCGACATGTTCAATATCCTCTAATAGCTACCTGGCAGAATTGCGAAATTTATTTTTAGCAGATTCAGAAAGATTTCATTATGAATGTTGGAAGTGAACCGGTCATAACTTCGTATACACCAACTATATATTAGCTTTTCCTTTCTGCATAATTATTAGAATGCCACCTGGAAAGATAGGGAATTCTTCCTTTATGGGGGGGGGGAGGGGGCTACCCTCACGGATTTCGCTCAAATTGTGCCCATTGATACTCCCTAGGGCCCTACACAATCCATTGAAATTTGAGATAATTTCGTCCGGTAATAACAAAAGTTACAGCCATTCAAAATTTCCAATTCCTGTTGAAACGGCCTAACACCGGAACTTTAGATTTTTGTTTTTGTGAACGATAACTTACTCAAATCAAAACCGAAAGAAACGTTCTATAGCTCAGTTTGTAGCTAAATACAATATCTAAAACTTGTTGAAGAGCTTTTTTCAAAATTTGGTTTCTAACTTTTGCAGTAGTCCTTTCTGTGAGACAACCTCAAAAATTTGTCAAAACGTGGCATTTTTCGAAATTCAAACTTTACAAATCTGCACAATATCTACATCAATCGATAGCTTTTTCAAATCTAAAAACTTTTCTTCGTGGCACAAACGTCCATTTTGCAGCTGTTTAAAGTTATCGGCCAAAAACCGTATCTTCGTAATTTTTCAATTTCTGTGTTTTGGAGGTTGTCTCACGGAAAGGACTACAGCAACAGTTAGAAACCGAATTTTGAAAAAAGCTCTTCGACAAGTTTTAGATATTGTATTTATCTACAAACTGGGGTCTGGGTAAAACCCGGCCCCGGCCCCGGCCCCGGTGCACATGGGTAAAACCCGGCGCAGATACTGTGTAAATTCTTATGTAGTATAAAAGAGGTATATGTGTAATTACGCATATATATACGTATATATATATATATATATATATATATATATATATATAAATAAATAAATAAAGATTTAAGGCGCAGTTGATCGATTTAATATCTTTATACTTTCCTCTTTACAAAAGGTTTTGTAGCCATCTAATATATTCATTAATGGTACCTACCTATCAAAGCAATTTATTTTGAACTGAAAGTATTTGTGAGATCCGAATAAAGAGTTTTAAATTATTCAGTATAATTATTTCTTAAGATAGTTACATCAAACAAATTTTCCCTTCTAATTGGGACTAAATTGGGAGAGAAATTGATTGCAAATTTTTAAAACTTTAGTGCTAATTTTGAAAGAAAACATTTTCAGGCACACTTAAGATTACATATATCTTATTTAAAAATTGCAAAGAAATGATTTTGGAAAATCTAATTTATCTTCATTTTCTTTGCTTGTTGAAACAATATATATCATCAAATACATGCGCATTTGCATTACAAATAAATAAATTCTAAAACATCGTGAGGTATATATGGAGTATATTGTACGAATAGTATATATGCATTTTTTATTCAAAAGGAGTATCCTAACGCCGTTTATTGGTAATGTTTCATTAAATGCAATCTGTAAGAAAACTATTTGATTGCGTGACTTAATTGTTATATAATGGAATACAGTAAGACAATGCGTACAAATATACTTTTCCATTGTTGTAAGGGATTATACAGCTTACATTATCGTAAGTTACACACTAATACAATTATCATGCATATTATACATGCAAGTGTTTTATTGTGCCGGGTTTTCTAAACATTGGGGCCGGGTTTTACCCTGCGCAGGGGCCGGGGCCGGGGCCGGGGTCGTGTTTTAGCAGGGTGCGCCGGGGCCGGGGCCGGGGCCGGGTTTTACCCACACCCACAAACTGAGCTATAGAACGTTTCGAACGGTTTTGGTTTGAGTAAGTTATCGTTGACAGAAACGAAACATCTGAAGTTCTGGTTTTAGGCCATTTCAATAGGAATTGGAAATTTTGAATGGCTGTAACTTTTGTATTACTGGCCGAAATCATCTCAAATTTCAATGGATTGTGTAGGGCCCTAGGGAGTGTCAATGGGTACAATTTGAGCTAAATCGGTGAGGGCCAAATTTTTGACCCAAGTAGCCCCCAAATGAGTTCAGCGTTAGAATAGATCCAATCCTGATCGAGTTGCTTAACATGATAAGATAGGGATTTTACAGCTTTGACTCAAAGGTTAACCATTAGTTAAATCAGTGCTCCTTGATATTGCGTGTTACCAAGAGTACATAATTGTGAAGTTTGACTATACTGATCTTAGTAAAAATGTTGCTGTCTGACTTTTATTCTCTAGGATAAGACTAAATTACAGGTAACAACGGTGGTGTGTGACGCTGGAGCAATGTTCGGACCTGACCAACTAGAAAACAACGGAATGATTACAACGGTTTATTGTAATTTAAACAAAGACTTGACGACGAAAACAATGCGAAACATTAATTTTCAACTAAAATATAAGTTTGACAAAAATACCGCAACAACACAAAAACGCCCGGCAGAAGCCGGCTGAGCGACAAAGGTAGAAACTTGACCAACTCCCAAAATGATTCAACCCAAGAATTCGAACCCCAAAAGATCGTACCAAACCACCTCACAATTGACTTACACCCACACTACTTCTGACCAACCCAATATGGAGGACTACAACAATTAGCTATCCGGACCTGCGAATTTAGACAAAAGTAATACGAAATGATTGAGCGTTTGTCGAATATAATGTTAATTTCACTTAGGCTTAGCAGCTCATGAATAATTTATATCTTTCCTGTCGGTGCTAACTTCACATAATACCCCCTCTTTTGGCCCCGGGCGGCCTCGGACGGGTCCACTCAGTTAGACGACTTGATAAAAAGTATATTACCCACAGGTACCTTAGGTACTAGTAAAGATAAAACGTTTGTAAAAATTACGTAAAAATAGAATGAAACAACTGCGGTGAACATACACCATACCACGGTTGAGCACACAACTTTTTAACATGCTAACCGGCCGACGGTAAAACTACTCGTAACTGAATCGAGACATTTTTGACAAACTACAGCAAAACTTACTTACCTACTCAAAACCTACGTAAAATTTTAAATTCCCGCCCGAGTACACCCAGGTATCAAAAGAGTAGGGAGCACCGACAGGAAACAGTAGCAAAACAGAAACAACCCACGATTGTAAATATTAAACTATGGTATATAATTATGACAAATATGTAAATGTAAACATGGCAAGAAACTATTATGCATAAGACAAGAGACAAAAGAATCAAAAATTGTACATGAATTGTAGCAGCCAATATTGGAATGAAGTAGTAAAAACAATGCCAAAATACTAGGTCAGTGAAACAAAGAACGAAAAGTAGTGTCATCAAGAAATTGTGGTATTCGAAAAAAGAGCGAAGAGAATTTGAAAGATGAAAAGAAAAATAAACCGTGTAACCGTATTTAGTAGAAAAACAAAACAGACAGAAAAGAAATAGTGAAAAACTAACTATACCGACACCGACATTTACAACGGATATACCGAGGTGGCGAGCGCCCTGCCGAAAAAGAACAGAAAATATCGTCAATTAAACCCCAATTTTAAAATTTTAATCCCTACGGCTCCCTCCCAACAATCACAACCGTTATACTAGAACCCGAAAGAAAGACCAATCACCTAAACATTGATTAAACAACAATACAAAAATCACACAGAATTAGGGTTGGGGGGAGAGCGTCACGGGTGTGCAGAGACAGGGACACTGGCGGTTTTCTTCCCAGCACCGCAAACTGTTGCTGTTCCATTCATAGAGTCTTTCAGCCGAAAATTCATACGGCCGGATCCTACCAAGGCTGACCGTAGCAGGCCTCGCGAGGCTTCCTGACCACTGACACCAAGTCCAACCCAAACCAAACCGAGCCAAGAGGCACCTGGGACCAGGACTGAGCACAAAGCGGATGGCCATACAAGCCGTGAAAGCATCAGCCTGGTACCCCAACGGCGGTAGGTGGACCACAGACACCAAACCAAAGTCCAGGAGCCCAAGACAGACTCCAGGCGTAGAAACCCGTCAAGGCCCCCAAAAGCCTTGACCAACCAAAGGCCAAACCAGGCCACACAACCAAGATGGCAGACACAGGCAACAAAGCCTGCCCACAAAGTCCCACACAGGCCAGGAAAGCCCACTAAACCTGGCGCCGACGAAGATGGAGCCGACTGCAGAGGCAAGAGACCCTCGCAAGCCGATACGGCAACCAACCACCGGAAGCAAAACACTTCCCCAAAATCACTAGGGCGGCCAGGCAAGCCACCAACACCAGGCGCCCAACCAGATGACAATCGCACAGAGCACAGTGCGCCCAAAGAGTCCAAAAAGACCGGCTAAAGACCGGCTTTAGAAATCTAAATTTTGTAAAAATTCAAAAAGCCGTTGAATATCCTGAAGCCGATCTTCTAAAGCACGAAAAAATTTAGGGTCAAGACCGTCACACTCCTCCAACATCTACCACATGACACGGTCGCCACACGTGAAGTTTGACTATACTGATCTTAGTAAAAATGTTGCTGTCTGACTTTTATTCTCTAGGATAAGACTAAATTACAGGTAACAACGGTGGTGTGTGACGCTGGAGCAATGTTCGGACCTGACCAACTAGAAAACAACGGAATGATTACAACGGTTTATTGTAATTTAAACAAAGACTTGACGACGAAAACAATGCGAAACATTAATTTTCAACTAAAATATAAGTTTGACAAAAATACCGCAACAACACAAAAACGCCCGGCAGAAGCCGGCTGAGCGACAAAGGTAGAAACTTGACCAACTCCCAAAATGATTCAACCCAAGAATTCGAACCCCAAAAGATCGTACCCAACCACCTCACAATTGACTTACACCCACACTACTTCTGACCAACCCAATATGGAGGACTACAACAATTAGCTATCCGGACCTGCGAATTTAGACAAAAGTAATACGAAATGATTGAGCGTTTGTCGAATATAATGTTAATTTCACTTAGGCTTAGCAGCTCATGAATAATTTATATCTTTCCTGTCGGTGCTAACTTCACATAATACCCCCTCTTTTGGCCCCGGGCGGCCTCGGACGGGTCCACTCAGTTAGACGACTTGATAAAAAGTATATTACCCACAGGTACCTTAGGTACTAGTAAAGATAAAACGTTTGTAAAAATTACGTAAAAATAGAATGAAACAACTGCGGTGAACATACACCATACCACGGTTGAGCACACAACTTTTTAACATGCTAACCGGCCGACGGTAAAACTACTCGTAACTGAATCGAGACATTTTTGACAAACTACAGCAAAACTTACTTACCTACTCAAAACCTACGTAAAATTTTAAATTCCCGCCCGAGTACACCCAGGTATCAAAAGAGTAGGGAGCACCGACAGGAAACAGTAGCAAAACAGAAACAACCCACGATTGTAAATATTAAACTATGGTATATAATTATGACAAATATGTAAATGTAAACATGGCAAGAAACTATTATGCATAAGACAAGAGACAAAAGAATCAAAAATTGTACATGAATTGTAGCAGCCAATATTGGAATGAAGTAGTAAAAACAATGCCAAAGAAAAAATACTAGGTCAGTGAAACAAAGAACGAAAAGTAGTGTCATCAAGAAATTGTGGTATTCGAAAAAAGAGCGAAGAGAATTTGAAAGATGAAAAGAAAAATAAACCGTGTAACCGTATTTAGTAGAAAAACAAAACAGACAGAAAAGAAATAGTGAAAAACTAACTATACCGACACCGACATTTACAACGGATATACCGAGGTGGCGAGCGCCCTGCCGAAAAAGAACAGAAAATATCGTCAATTAAACCCCAATTTTAAAATTTTAATCCCTACGGCTCCCTCCCAACAATCACAACCGTTATACTAGAACCCGAAAGAAAGACCAATCACCTAAACATTGATTAAACAACAATACAAAAATCACACAGAATTAGGGTTGGGGGGAGAGCGTCACGGGTGTGCAGAGACAGGGACACTGGCGGTTTTCTCCCCAGCACCGCAAACTGTTGCTGTTCCATTCATAGAGTCTTTCAGCCGAAAATTCATACGGCCGGATCCTACCAAGGCTGACCGTAGCAGGCCTCGCGAGGCTTCCTGACCACTGACACCAAGTCCAACCCAAACCAAACCGAGCCAAGAGGCACCTGGGACCAGGACTGAGCACAAAGCGGATGGCCATACAAGCCGTGAAAGCATCAGCCTGGTACCCCAACGGCGGTAGGTGGACCACAGACACCAAACCAAAGTCCAGGAGCCCAAGACAGACTCCAGGCGTAGAAACCCGTCAAGGCCCCCAAAAGCCTTGACCAACCAAAGGCCAAACCAGGCCACACAACCAAGATGGCAGACACAGGCAACAAGGCCTGCCAACAAAGTCCCACAAAGGCCAGGAAAGCCCAGCAAACCTGGCGCCGACGAAGATGGAGCCGACTGCAGAGGAAAGAGACCCCCGCAAGCCGATACGGCAACCAGCCACCGGAAGCAAAATACTTCCCCAAAATCACTAGGACGGCCAGGCAAGCCACCAACACCAGGCGCCCAACCAGATGACAATCGCACAGAGCACAGTGCGCCCAAAGAATTCAAAAAGACCGGCTAAAGACCGGCTTTAGAAATCTAAATTTTGTAAAAATTCAAAAAGCCGTTGAATATCCTGAAGCCGATCTTCTAAAGCACGAAAAAATTTAGGGTCAAGACCGTCACACTCCTCCAACATCTACCACATGACACGGTCGCCACACGTGAAGTTTGACTATACTGATCTTAGTAAAAATGTTGCTGTCTGACTTTTATTCTCTAGGATAAGACTAAATTACAGGTAACAACGGTGGTGTGTGACGCTGGAGCAATGTTCGGACCTGGCCAACTAGAAAACAACGGAATGATTACAACGGTTTATTGTAATTTAAACAAAGACTTGACGACGAAAACAATGCGAAACATTAATTTTCAACTAAAATATAAGTTTGACAAAAATACCGCAACAACACAAAAACGCCCGGCAGAAGCCGGCTGAGCGACAAAGGTAGAAACTTGACCAACTCCCAAAATGATTCAACCCAAGAATTCGAACCCCAAAAGATCGTACCCAACCACCTCACAATTGACTTACACCCACACTACTTCTGACCAACCCAATATGGAGGACTACAACAATTAGCTATCCGGACCTGCGAATTTAGACAAAAGTAATACGAAATGATTGAGCGTTTGTCGAATATAATGTTAATTTCACTTAGGCTTAGCAGCTCATGAATAATTTATATCTTTCCTGTCGGTGCTAACTTCACATAATGATGAGATTATGACAAGCGCCACACTCTATGTAGTGAAGGCCAAAACTATGCTATGCGCGCTATCGGCTGACCCCCCCACGAATTGACCCCCTCTCACACCGCCCCTATATGGGTACATAGTCCCAAACGGAGGTCGCTCACTCGGTTAGCATGTTTTCTACATACAAGTTTTAAACTTACACGCTTAAACCCCCTCCTCAATTGGGCCCTGTAGTGACTAAGAAGAAACCTGTATAAAGCTTAAAAATAGAGAGTCTTAAAAAAGTTTTATTCTTTTTATCTTGAGATCTGATACACCGTATGCTTTACATGTAATTATATATAGCCTACATAAAGTCAAACATTGAAGCTGATGCTTTTACCACTTCAATAGCTTCTAAATTTGGTGGCCCATTCAGCGCAACCATGCTTACAATTTCTCTGGCTATACTGCTGCTGCGGATTGGCAATTTCATGGATGCCTCATCAGATCTGTCACTTTCCCAACTGTGGAAGGAAAAGCCCTGGTTGGAGAAAGGTATCCTGGCTGTTTCAATGAAATTGGCCCAACCCTACTGCCAGGTACTGTTTCTGAACTCAAAATTTTGCAAGCGATTTTCTACAACTACTTTCGGAATCTCTTGGGGTTCAATGAACTGTCGACAGTCGCTAGCACTACGACTCTTGTTGATAATATCAGGGGATGTTGAACTCAACCCCGGTCCACCGATCGCATACGAAAACTATGACAAGACCGAGCTACAAAAGGTTTTGTGTTTTCTGAAGCTAAGCGAGCCTGGTTTCAGCCCACCGACCACGTCGGAAGAAATTATCGAACTATTACGACAGGAAAACCAGCACGTAGTAGAACATTTTTTGCTACACCCGCAAAAACTACCTACGACGTCTGTAGTCACAGAATTAGGTCCAAATGCGAAGAGAGATTCAGCTAAACAAACCGATCAAGCGATCGAGTCTAAAAGCGACAATTCCAAAAGAATCAAACTGCCGGATTTCTATTCAAAAGATGCGCGTATGTGGTTCTCCCACATCGAGCAGCTTTTGGATGGAAAACCTGAAAGCATCAAGAAACAAAGCTTGCTAGCTGCCTTGTCAACCGATATCGTTCTCGAGGCTGGCGTCGATCTAGCGAAATCCTTTGATAACATCAAACACCAAATAATCCACAACATGTGCGACAGCGATTCTCGTCGTCTCAAGAGGCTTCTCGCAGAAGAAGAATTGGGCGATCGTAAACCTTCTGCAGCTCTTCGACATCTTCAGAGACTTGCTCCAAACAATCCAGACATCGTTCGTTTACGTTTCCTCGAAATGATGCCTGAAGGCGTTCGTCTAGTCTTGACCTCTTTGTCCGAACTGTCAATAGAAAAGCTTTCAGAAACTGCAGACAAACTGATCGAACAGATCCCAACCACCAGTAAAGTGTCGGCAATTCAAAACAGATGTTTATCCAGCCCTAGCTTGGAACAAACATCTGCCTTCGACAACCACAAATCTTTATCTGAGCAAGTCGCTGAACTTTCTCGCCAAGTTCAAATCTTATCGCTGCAATCGAATCGAGGCCGTCACCACGATAAGGATCGTTCGCGTAGTCGTTCTCGCAATCGTTCCAACAGTCGTCCGCGTTTCAACAAAGAAGGTCGCTACTGCTGGTACCATTTCAAATTCGGGAAAGACGCTCGCAACTGTACCGCTCCTTGTTCATACAACCAGGGAAACCTCGTGCTCCCGTCGTCGTCGCAGCAGGCGTCGGGGTGAATTCAGTTAAGTAGTGTTAGTTTCGCTGTTAGTTTCAGCGTGTAATTATGCAAATCAGTGAGCGACCCCCGTTTGGACCACGTACCCATATAGGGGTGGTGTGAGAGGGGGTCAATTCGTGGAGGGGGTCAGCCGATAGCGCGCGTAGCATAGTTTTGGCCTTCATTACATAGATTGTGGCGCTTGTCATACTCTTATCATTATGTACTCTTGGTGTTACTTATTTGTCTTGATATCGATTATAATTATAGTTCTTACCAGTAACGTTCTGCAGAAAATCACAATGTTTCGGCATCTGTGCCGCAACGTTCCATTGTTGTAGTGATGTTGCATAGTATAATAGAACAGTTAAACATAGGCTTTTCATGTCGCCTGTGTGAACCGCATAAAATCCCTGCAATAGTTACACAGAAAGTAGGAACTTTTATTGCGCAGTCCGTGCCTGTTTGCAGTCTCAGTTTTCATCCCCTCCTAAGCCTCTTAACAACTTGTAGCCTTTCTAGCCGTTTGGAAAATAAATTTTCTCCAAACAAAGTTCAAAACCTTTATATGAATTTGGCCTGTCAGTATAGTTCCTCCATTAAAATATACAAAAAAAAACTGAAAAAGTCACTGACTAAAAAGACATAAAATGACACAAAGTTGATTTAGACCCTGACTGAGAAAATGAAGTTTCGTTTTTGAAAAGTCGCTTCTTGGAACTTTTTATCACGATTTTATTTGGTGACCTGACAAGAGTGTAAACAATTTTTTGTATTTTTGAGTATCCCCTTTTGTTTGTCTGTACAAGCGAAATTGTAAACTAGACAATGACTCGCTGAGTAGTGAGTATCCTTAGGAGAGTGGTTTTCATGCAAATATTTTTTGACTTTTGAAAAGTTTCTGTCTTCGCATTGTGCCCTCTGAGATAGTTTTTCTTAAAAAGTAGCTCATACAATACAGGGAAAAATTCAGGCGTCATTTGCAATCATTTTTATCATTCTGAATAGGTTTATTAATTTTATTTTAAAATTGTGGTAACGATGTAGTGGGTAGTATTTGAGAAGGATGTGGGTTTGGATGGCGGCCAGATATATTTTATTTGAAAGATTAGCAATGCGACGTGCGAGCAACAAATACATAAGAGTTGAAAGATAAGTTCGATTGTAAGCAGATTAAATGCAAAAGGTTTGCTTGTGTTAAAATCAAAACAAAACCGGAATGAGTCACGTCTCACAAGCTTAAAGTCTAAATGTGCGGAACTCTTGCCGAAAAAATAGATTTTAATCCCCGGTCAACTCGTCTGTTCAGTAGAACCGCATTGGTCTCTCAAGGCAGAAATAGCCTATCGGTTGCTTTTGAGTTGAGTTGCATAACTGCGTTGAGGAAGAAGATAGCAATAACCTTGCACTCACGAAGATGTTCGGTAATACTTAAATGCAGAGCTCCTTTACTTTAAGTGATTTTTCCGCATTTATTTGACCAAAGATTTATATAACAACTAAGCCGCTTACAAACACTATTCATGCATGTTCTGTGGATTAAGAGATTGATCCGGAGATCAACTGCAAAGACATCAATAATGTATGATGGTTTTCTGTTTTTTAAACTTTTAATATATTCCTTTCAAGCAGACTGAAGTCTAAAGTCCCCCCTTAAATTATTGAGGTAGGAGAGACTAGTTTTAAGCGTAAGAAGACAGCCGGGAAACGTGAAGAAAATAACTAAGACTAGATCTGATGGATTGTTGAACGTTGTATTTCATTTGACGACGGTATTTAAACTGAAACTTTGCAACAAAAGACGTAAATATAGCTCAGACCTAAGATTCCTTGTTCTGAAGAAGTTTTAAGAATAAAATCCCATTCTCTGTCCCTCTTAACGTGATACTTAACAGAAGTTTGAGAGAACGTTAAGGGGGGATATGTATATACCTCCCAGTTTTTCTAACTTTTGAGCCACAGAATTTGGATAGTTGTAAAGACATTTGTTTGCCAACGTACTTGGCCTGTCAGATGGTTTGAAAAACTTAAAAGCTTTTAAAACAAAAAATTAATGAATTGCTGGAATTTGTTTAGGGGAGGGTGAGAGAGAACTAAAAAAGATTGTACGTAGATTGGTGACGTAGAAGCTGCGGCTTCTCTGGCTCTTCCAGATATTAGCCAAGTCAAGTCAACGTTAAAAATGTTTTGCCTAACTGATCGTAGGCTTTGAAGTATGTAGAAAAACTTTAGATTTAGTTCTACTGTACACATTGTACCGTACCTTCCTTAGATGCAATAAAAGTATTGCAGTTATATAAACTGAAGGTAATCCCACCAGGGGTGGCGGGCGCGGGAGGCGCCGTTGGACAGCTTCAAAAATTGATCCGTATATATAGTATAAGCTATAAAGTTTTAAGCTTAATACATGTAAGCTGATACAGACCTATGTAGTAAAACGTTGAATTGAAAAAAAGGACTCCGCGTTCGTGGTTTGCGACCCAGAAAACCCCCGATATATAAGTTTTCAGACAAAATCGAAGATAAAAATTTTTTCGGTTTCCATTGGCCCCCCTGGGAATCAAAAAAATAGAATTTTTCGAAATTGATAAAATTTTGCGATATCTAAACTCAGCATATATACACATGCCAAGTTTTAGCTCAATTGGTCAAGTATTAAGAGTTTGAGGGTGAGGGATAATCGAGACAAGACTCAGAGACGTGCAATACTGTATTGTATTCATCTACGCAGAGCAAAAAGTTGCAGACTGCAACTACACTGTGAAGTGGTTCTGCAAAAATTCTTAGAAGGGAAGAGATAAGCTAAAACTACTCACACAATTGCTGTGCTTATGATTTGAAATTTAATAACAATGACTACGATAACGGATTAGTTTTTTGGTGGAATGCAGTTACAAACTCTTTCATGTTGCTTAATAGGTTTCTTGGAATGTTTGGAAATGTCAAGCTGTGTTGATAAGCACAAAGGATCACAAGTTGAAAATCCTCGCCCATGAAATGTGTGAAAGTATATGTAACTGCTGTAAAAAAACTTCGATTCTATTGAAAAATACATTGAAGGTTCCTTCAATATAGAACTTTAAATTACAACGTTGAAAATTATTTGGAAGGTCGATTTTAAAATAGCCAAAATAGGGATGCTGAAAAAACTTAACGATCGAAAAGTATACTACATTGTACGGTTGGTTTGAGTTTGACTAAAACAGATTTTAGTATGTTCAAGCGGCTGTTCATATTGGGACATTTTGTTTCGAAGGGAAGATTGTTGAAGCGGAAACCTTGACCGACTTTGAACGGAAACAATTCCTCAGAAAGCATCAAACACATCACATCAATTTTACATTTGCTGTATATGCTACAGTATATACATGAATAATTCTCGAAACATTTGGCAGAATTGGCTGAA
Organism: Trissonchulus latispiculum; assembly: GCA_030248195.1. Taxonomy (NCBI): domain Eukaryota; kingdom Metazoa; phylum Nematoda; class Enoplea; order Enoplida; family Ironidae; genus Trissonchulus; species Trissonchulus latispiculum. The sequence goes on from JASAND010001081.1 coordinate 27,726, forward strand.
ATGATAACCAGAACTGAAAGCAGCGAAATTGACTTTTTCTAGTTGGGAAATGTTAGTTAACTGTTGCAGGCAGCAGACATACAACTGATAATACTAGTCGAACTTTTAATTAAGTTTGTAACTTATATAAATAAAAATACATAATTTAAGGCATACCGTTTTCAGAAGCACGCAGGTTCTTGTAGGGAGGGATACTGCCTAAGAATTTTGCTTCAAAACTACTGTTGCGCTCTACTCATTCCCATCGATGCAATAAATTGTAGTCGTCGAAAAACCCAGAGGTTTAGTTGTACTCATTTCTGCCCTCCCCGTTCCTTAAAGGACCGGGAATCAGGAATGACAAATGCAAAAATGGACCTCTTTCCAGATATATGGCGCTTAAATGTTTCAGTTATGTAAGCAATGGAAAACAGAGACGATTAAAGACGAAACGAAACAACGGGGAAACGGTTCAAAATTGGATGTAATTTCGACATGAATTGTGCATACAGTAGGACTGGAATAACGGAGTAACAGAAACACAGAGCAAAACGTTGTAAGTTGTGCGTGTACCTCGCGTCCATCTGTTTTTCAAAATTTTTGAAAAATCAAAACACAAAACATTGCTGCATTTGTACAATGTTTTGATTTTTCAGCAAGATCAAAACAGAAAATGCTTGTTAACTCGAGTCAATGCATTTTACATTTAGGAATAATCAAAACACAAAACACAAAACCATATTCTTTCATCCATTACTTAATATTCAGAGTTTGATAATGTTTGAAAAATCAAAACACAAAACACAAGACACAAAACTCAAAGGCGATATCTGATTGGCTGTTCTGGTGTCACATGGTATGAACATGATTGGTTATTTCTGGTTCCAATTTTGAAGGCTGTCTAGTATTAGGAAAGGGCGCGTAATGCGGAGTATTTACCTGGTTTTAAGTTTACTGTTTGCTTGCAATTAGCCTAGATGGAGTGGCTTGATCCAAGTTATGTCAAAGAGTTAGTTGAAAAAGATAATCTGACTTTGTCGGAACTTTCATCCCATCTGCAGGCATGTTATCCTGAAGAAAAAGGGCTTTCTGCTGCAAGTCTCCGAAAGTTTTGCAATGCTAAGTCCATTACGTTCCCAAGGCTTCATTCATTTACGCCAGATGAATCATTGGACGATGCAGTCAACACTGCCGTAAATGAGGTAAAACTAATTTACTTTGAATTTGTGGCTCTCCGAAACTATGTCTACTTTTCTTTGACCACTTTTTATGACCATCAATGCATTTCAGAATTAGCTTACGTTTGATATCTGACTGCAATTTTAGGTTGGATGTTCCTACGGTAGACGGATGATGACCGGTTACTTGCGAAATAAAGGAGTGGTTGCCTCAGAAAAAAGAGTAGGATCTAGTTTAAAGAAGATTAGCCCGGACTATCATCAACTGCGCCAATCTGGAGCCGAGAAGCTGCCAAATCCTAAATCCTACAGTGCTCCTTACTTCGGTTTTAATCTTCATATGGATCAAAACGAGAAGGTTCCAACAGTGCTTTTGTTCAGTTCAGGCTTCATGCTAAAATGTTTCTAAGCCGGGGTTTTCCTAAGGTAAAGGTAAAGGTAAAGTGACCCCTGGAGAGAACTCCAACCTACAGAAGGTTATAGGGTGCCGGTGCTTATCTCCGGATTCACAGCCCGAAGCCAGGAGCGACAACTCTAATGTTGACTACATCTGTGGAAGGGGGGCCAGCCCTTCATCAGGTATCTCGCCAGAACACAGACTCCTGTTACCTTCCCACCGCAGTGGTACCCATTTACCGACCAGTTAAGGATAGACAGCTGGGTTGGCTGGAGCCCACGGCGAACCGATATGTGCTTAGTCCCTTGCTCAAGGGGATTTGCGAAAGTCTTGTGGCAGCGAGGGTTCGAACCTGGACCGTAAGATCTTTAGTCGAACACCTTACCACTCGGCCATCGCGGCACTCGCTCGGGTTTTCCTAAGAGTTTGGAGTGGCCCGGGTCGAACAATTAAAAAATCTGATTTCTACAGAGCTTCCAAATATTTCAAACGTATTTCCTGAGCTTTCACGTCGGTGTTTCTATGATTTCTGTATGTTTGTGTTTATTGTAATGCAATGTTTCTAAATTTCCATTTCAGTTGGTCGAATTTGGCATAACGTCTGTGGTTGCTGTGGACGGACATTCAGGGTTAATTCCATCGTTTGCTGTGATGCCTAAGAAGAACAATATAACGATATACAATGAAGTCTTCAGGTGATATTTCTACGAAATGGCTTTTCTAAATGTCAGTTTTTGATGTGTTATTGTATTCATTGCATTATTGATGATTATTATTGACGGCTAATGCCATTGATTATCTATCCATTTTATCTGTATTCAAGGATCCGTCAGCAAAGACTTTTAATTTTTAGGTCCGCAATTGAAACGTATGGGCTGTGGGAACAGCTTGTCGTTGATCATGGCCGTGAGTTCTATCTGACTTGTTTCATGCAGGAGTACCTTCGACAAGCAGCCGACCTAGAACGTCCTGCCTACAGACAGGTCAAATCAACTGTAGTAAGCTTTCTTCCTTATTTCAGAAAGCTGTAATGTTAACTCTAAATGCTAGAAACAAATTTTTTTAACTGAACTGAAACTGAAACTCTGACTGAAACTAAAACTGAAACGAAAACAACTTTTTGTCTGTCGTCTGAAACTGAAATTATTTCTGATCGCTTATGAACACTGAAACTGATACTAAAACCGTCTACTGAAATAACGCCACAAAATGGTCTATATTGTTCCTTTAATGTATTTTAGAATAACCGAGTGGAAAGAATATACGTTGAAATAAATCAACGGGTTGGTTATCCTATAAAGTCCTGCTTCATTGATATGGAGACCAAAGGTTTGGTATCGCCTGACAACGACTTTCATCTCTTTGCATTGAGTCAGGTCGGGATGACTGTTGCCAAGCATGGCCTCAATACCCTAACCGAAGCATGGAATCATCACAGTGTTCCAGGTGAAAAGTTACGCCTGTGCTTGGTTTGATTGTTGTTTGACTCTAATTCAAACCCAAATTCAAACCTTTGTTATTGAAGACTTAGCCTTGTGCAAGAAAGGTGCACACCGACTACCGGATAAGATTGAGCACCCAGCGGGACTCGGAAACGTGGTCTCCTGCTCTACGCTCTGCCAACTGAGCCACTGGTGTTTCACTAGAATGAACTTTAACCAGAATTCTAATAATGTGTACAACTTCAACCAGATTTCCAGCTTGATACCTACTGCTTCGTATGAAGTGTACCCCTGCTGCATATCTAATTTCAGGAAAAGGGCGGCCAATTGAAGCTGTGTCTAAACGTCAGAACATACCTCAGAGCATACCTAAGGAAGTGCCAAGTCCTGATGAAGCTGTCGAAATGTACACTACGGCGTCAGGAAAACTCACTCACGAAGAGGCGGTTGGGACTGACCTTCTACATGACGAGACTGCAAAGCAACAACGTGAAACTGCCTTCCTTGAACAACTGACTCAGCGATTTGGTGACTTAAACTTTGTTTTTGGGGAAACTGTTAACAATAACTATATGCCTTTGCAATCTGCCGTTCAACTGTATATGAATATCACTGCTTCGATGTGTGGTCATTAAATAAACATTGCTTACCTAAAAGGAATTTGAACGACTTTAAATGGAATTTACTTCAACAAATACGAGGTACGAAGTACACAGACAAAATCAAAGTTCACAAATGTAAGTTGTAGACAAATACAAAACCTAAAATTATTTAAAAATTTTCAATGCGCTAAGAACTTCTGTAGCCCTCTTCAGAATAAGAGCATCGGCATCCCATTCTCCACGGCATAGGGGACATTTGTCCTCGAATTCCTCCTCTTGATACCGAGTAATGCACATTGCGCAGCCAACCAACTTCTGACACGAACTGCAAACCGTAGGATCCGCAGTGATCACGCACAGGCATATGCTGCATTTGAAAAATTCCATAACTTTCTCCAAAAGTTCATCTAAAATCAAAATAAAATCAAAATCTAAAATCATAAAATTATGATAATTAACATTATTAAATAATAATTGAAAATAAAGTGGTGTCAGCAGGATGTCTTATCAGCTTCTCGAGATGCAAGCTGGTCTGTGCGGCAACAGCTAACCATCCCACGCTTGACGCAAAACATGTACTTTGAGCTGATGGCAGAGAGCTCTTATCTGTTATGTACTCTTGGTGGAATAAGGAGTTAGATTAGTAAAATTAGAGTACACCAGGACAGGGACATGGAGAAACATTAATGCGAAAATGAAAAATCGAAAACAAACCTTTCTCATGTTTCCGTTTTTTGGCATCCAGTTGGTCCTGCAAAGATCTGCGACGCTTCTTATCAATGGGCGTGTCGTCTAAAACAATTCACTATTAAATTCAATAAATGAAAAGATGGACTAACAGAAAAACAGAGATGAAAGCGGCTGCTAGCATAACAAGGAAACAATTCGATCTAAAATTTGCCAAAAAATAACCACTAATACTACTATAGCTTAATATAAACAATGGAACAAAGCCTAACTTAGAATTCGAACTCAGAATATACGAGAGTGATAGTCTTCCAACCAGCAGTTGGTAGAAGCAAAAGTTCAACTTTAATAAGAAACCTAAACCGCCACGATACCAGCTGCTGCAATTTCCTTGATTCATAAAAACTATGCCAATTTGATTTTCCACAAATAGTCTTAAAGTGTCTACCATTGCTGGTCTCAGTGTCAGGTATAGGCCTTCCATCGGCCGTGCAAATTACATGCTCAACTCCATCCAGAGCTTCCGTGATCGTCCGCAGTTGCAGCTGGTTTCGGGGTAGCTGCAGTAGCAATTGCTCCACTGATATGATTGGTTTCATTTTCAATGGATCGCCCCGTTTAGGCAAATGGGCCGGGAACACTTTCAGCGAGAAAGGTTTGCTGGCCTTTGGTGGAGCAACTCGGGCAGGCGGGGGCTGAAATCTGCACGCACCTGTTCTAGCTTGAAGTTGTGGGGCTGATGGTGGTCTAAAACGTATTTCAAAAACTAGGAAGTTTAATTTTAGTGCCACCCCGGAAGCTGAAATTTGTGTGCACAGGCCTCAAAAATTGTGCAAAAATGTCATTTCAAAAACAAAACTACAGTAAAAATATGCTCTATTCGACCGTTGAAATTCTGCGAAAAACTAAAAACTCCGGATTTCTTTGGAGTTGCGAAATCTCGTGTTCTTGACGATTCTAAAAATATATACACTCTTGGGGTTTATTCCCAAGGCTAATCTGCTATAAACGGTCAACGTTAGTGCACACATTTTTTGGTCGTACTGTAGTATGTTGATATAATTGAAGGAAATAGTTGCCACTGCAGCACAACGATCCAAGTACATATCAAGTTTGGCTCCTGGGGTGCACCAAAATTGAAGAAAAAATTGAAAAGTATAAATAGAAATAACAAACTTTCTAAAATTAACTGAAATGCATGGCACAGGCTGCAAACGTCGAGTCAAATAATAACGACATTAGTTTCGATATCCAGATGAGTCATAAAAAATAACAAAAACTACAGCAAAACGATTTTGGTTGATTACTGCAAAATTTACAAATACGAATCAGAAGGCGTTCTTACCCATTTCTGGTAGATCGTAGTGGCCTACTGGAGTCGGTCCTATCCTTCATGAGGTCTCCGCATACTCTGAATTTGCGACAGTCATCAGGAAGCTGAAAATTGAAATCGTTTTCCGGAAAAATAGTTAACGAGCCATCGTCTTTTTCTAGAAGTATGCTTTCAGGATCCACCTGAAATATAGTAGTGAAATCACACCAATGAAACCAACAATCACAGCAAGCAACATGACAGGAAAAACTTAATTTTTACTGTAAAATTTTAAAAAATTTCCGGCTTCACCGAAATTTTCTAGTTAAAGCTTTTGATTTTTTGTCAAAATCGGCTTTAAAATCGTCCAAAAAATTAAAAATGAAAATTATCATATAATTCGAGATACAATACAAATAACAATCAAATTATACTGTCGTTAATTTTCCATAAAATTCATTAATTTATTCCTGAGGTACAAGCCAATTCGAAAATTTCAAATCAAAGCAAAAAAAATTATTGAAAAAGAAAAGAAGAAAACCCCCCTCAAAATTTTCAAGCCACCTCCAAGATCTCCCTTATCCCCTTACGTTATTCTATCATCGAAATGAAAATGCCGTTGAAAAAGACACGTTATAAATTAAAAACGTAAATTAAATTTAAAATATTAAATAATTCGAAGATGTTGAAGAATATTCAAATCTAAGAAAGAACAAAATCTAATTTTAACAATAAATTTAATAATCCCATAAAAGTTCCAAAATAAAGGTTTACGCTATTTTAAAGCAATAATGAATCATTGAAATACAATATAGAAACAGTTAAAATAATTTAAATTGTTCAAGTTAAATTAAACCTTCAAAAATTATTCAAAATTTAAAATGAGTAGCAATTAGAAAATGAACTTATCCGACCAAACAGCCATCCATGGCAGCAATCCATGTAATAGCAGAAAATAGAATATAACCACTTACTTGAAAAAGTTTAGAAATATTGTCAATTGACAATCGAGACATCTCAATTGTTTTTGAGTCGTCAGAAAAAATCAAAGTAACGGTACTCGACATTGAAACTTATTGCACTGGCTGGAAGCTAAACATTTAGAAATAAAATCGTCCGCCTACTTGCGCGCTTTTAGAAATAAAATCCTCCGCATTGCGCCTTTTCCTGACACTAGGCAGCCTTCAAAATTAGCACCAAAAATAGCCAATCATGTTCATATCATGTGACATACGAACAGCCAATCAGATATCGCCTTTGAGTTTTGTGTCTTGTGCTTTGTGTTTTGATTTTCTAGCCATTGCCAAACGCTAAACTATCAGCAGCATCTTATCTGAAAGATGTGTTTTAGGGTTTTGTGTTTTGATTTTTCCTAAATGCGCAATGCATTGACCCTAGTTGGTAAATAGTCTTTATTTTGGTTTTGCCTAAAAAACAAAACATTGTACAAACGGTGCAATGTTTTGTGTTTTGATTTTTCAAAAATTTTGAAAAACAGATGGACGCGAGGTACACGCACAGTAAGTTCTACTTAGATCTGCAATTCCACTGGTATCGATTTCGAATGAAAGTGGGAATAAAAGCAACAGCTCTAAGGGAAGACGTTCACAACAGAGATCGCTCTAATTGACGTTTAAGACGAAAATGAACTCTGTGCCTCCTCTCATGCTCATTTCGCAGACGTTTTTGATTTGCTTCATTGAACTCGTGCTTGTGTAAAAGTTTGGTATATACATCGGATTCAATCCTGATTGTATAAACTTGTGCAGAGTTTTCAACATTGTGATCTTGTTGTGCTGTGGTTGTGGCAACTGACAGCTACGTTTGTGCCTGTTCTCGGACTTGTGCTCTGATCCAAACTTATTGCCCGCCTCATTTCTTCAGAATTTCCCTTTCGTTCCTTTCTTGATCTTCGTAACAGTCTGGCAGTTAGATAGAAACATACATAGTTGCCGAAAAAAGCTAAATATTGATTTTCCGTTTTCAACTTTTTTCGTTAGACCATCTGCTGTACAGATTAGCCTTTGACCACCAATGTACAACTTGACTTAAGTAATGTAGTACATGACGAAAACTCGCAAGAGGTCGAGGTGTAGTTATACGTCCCTAAATGCATACAATACTTTCCTGTGACATATATAAATTTGAAAACTAAGAAAACTTTCTTGTTCCTAAGGTTGTGCCGTTTTCTTGGGCCGGGCTCGGGCTCGGGCCAACCAACCTCCTCGAGAGCCCGGCCCGAAGCCCGAGGCCCGCTTCACGGCCCGAGCCCGAAGCGAGCCTGATTCACGGTCCGAGCGGCCCGAGGAGCCCGAACGGCTTGAGTAGAGACCTTCACTCAGGCCCACAAGTCGGGCCGGGCCGAGTGTTGTAGCGGGCCGGGCTTCGGGCCGGGCCTGGTGTTTTCAGTTAAATATTTTGTCTTTTATTCAGTTTTGGAGGCGCTTTTACTGACTATACTTCATCGTACTGTACTCAAAATTGAGAAATCGCTTAAACATGGCATCCTGTGACGACAAATGGAATTATATGTAATCTGAGCCCAGTTCTTTCTTTTGGGCAACAGCAAAAATACTAAAAACGGGCCCGGGCCGGGTCTAACTTTTTAGCTTACGGGCCGGGCCGGGCCGGGTCGAGGTCGAAAATTTTTCGAACGGGCCGGGCCGGGCCAGGCTGGGCAGAAATTTTCACGGGCCGGGACGGGCCGGTCCTGAAAATTCAGTCCAGTGAAGGTCTCTAGGCCTTAGTGCAGACCGATCGGCCCGAGTACAGCCGGACAGCTGCGGAGAGGCCCAAAAGTAGCTCAAACAATATCCGGTTTATTCGAGCAGTTTTGTTTAATGTATCGGTAGACCCAAAAACGAACCTTCCTGGTTCAAAATTAGCTGTTGTTTGTCAGTTAGTTAGCTTCAAGTGCAGCGTAGTCTATTGTTAGAAACCTTTCTTTTTTATAATTCTCAGATAATGCTTTGAGCACTACTTTGCAGCCACACACAGGACCTATAAACTCTATCTTGCAGATTGTAAGATTATTGAAAAAAGCAATGAATTGTTCAAAAAAGGAATGAAAAATGAATCATTGGGGAAATGAATCGTTGTGTCGACAAAAAGGCCACAACAAAAAATCAATATTCTTCAGCAGCCCAAGAGGCTCGAATAGCCCGATCGGCCCGAGCGGCCCGAGCGTCCCTAGCCGGGCCGGACTCAAAAGAAAACTCGGGACGGGCTAGTTGGCCGGGTCGTCTCCTTAAGAACTCAAGCCTGGCTGATATCGGGTCGGTTCGAGCCCAAGGACCCCTTCACGGCCCTGGCACAACCTTAGCCTACTTGTTCCCCGTCGGAGTTCGAGTTAGACTTGAACCAGTAAAAACTACTCCTTCTTATTTGCGTGCTTAATTTTTAAAAAAATACTGTACTCTATGCGTATTCTTCCTTTTCGCTTTAGATCTCGTTCTTTTAAAATTAAACATTTATCGATTGAAGAAATCGTAAGAGTTTAATTTTATTCAAATAAGCAATTGAATAGACCATTTAAAGTCAGCTTTGTAGATTTCTCAGACAACGGTTTGAAGTCTAGAAAGAAACCCTTCGCGGATGCCATGCCAAGTTTGAAATGACTGTATTTTACCCAATCATGATAGGTCTGAAGCCGAGTTGTTTATTGTTGCTGGAGAAAGCATGTGAAGGAATCTCTGACTAATTGAGCTAGCTATTGCCGGCTGCCTGTGCTATCGAGGAAAGCACTATGAGAATTCACTTGTAGCATTTGAGCCTCTCAGGCATCAGGCTGGATCGCAAGCGTAGATAAATACGGATTTCATTCGGAGTTTCGGAATAAAAACGGTTCATAAGTTTTACAGCGGAAGTTCCGTTGAAAACGGAAGTCTGGTGACTTCAAAAGGTGAGGTGGATGCAGGTTAAACTTACCGTTCTAGGTAGTAGAAATGCAAACGTGCTGGAGATAACTCAGATGGATTTCATTTGGACTCATCCTGTCAGATCCCAACCGGGCAATATGATCTTGATGAATGAGACTCTGGCCGAAGCCAAGCGTCGGGTCGTCGGATCCTTGTTGGTTCCTTGTTAACACTTTCTTGAGCCGATCTTCATTCTATGGTGCGAAAAGGCATAATTAATCTTAATTTTCACTTGGTTTTATGGTTTTTCACTTGGTCTTTATGCAGTTTACGTTTTATTGTGGGGGAGTTGATTACAAAGTATATTCCTGAATGTTTCAGTTAATAGTTTATTACTCATGTAAAAAGTTTATAACAACAGAGAAGAAAGACGATAACTGCTTGATTCGATTTATGATGGTGTCTCAAGTCCAGATACACCAACAACGACTATACATATATATGTATCGGTGGCGCTTCGTTTTAAAATTTTAAAATTTTTCAAATTTCTTTACTCATCACTTTCATGTCTTTCTAGCTGTGTATGTACGTTGGGCATAACTTCATGTTAAGTTTACTTGATTTGACTTGTACAGGCCCTTTTTCAACTGCACACAATGGGGCAACACTTTCATTGTTATAAATTCTTTTGACGTTTCGGCTGGACACAGTCGTTCTTTTCCAACGTTTTCCTCTTTTGCGTTTTTTCGTAAATCTGGTTGTTTTGTAATGTCTTCATACGGTCAATGGACAAGGTTAAAGTTTGCTGTTAAAACTTTTTCACAATGCGTGAATGTTTTCTTGCTTTGCTCTTGGCGGTTATACACAAGTTAATGTTGTACTCAAATTATACAAATAAGCTGAGCCGGTAGCAGCTTGCAGCACAGTGAACTTGATAAATTTAGTGGAAACTCATAAAAAGGTCCCTCTGAGTTAGTGTAAGTTACTTGCAGAGATTTTTGAAAACGTTTAATTAATTTCTATGAAACATAATCCGAGAATTGCTTGCCACTTAGTGTTCCAAGGTTTGTTGATTGCTTCGTATTGCTGATCAAATTTTCTCAGGGGATTAAATTTGTTCCATGATCCATGCTATGCTTGATTCTAAGTTTATCAAAGATCGAAGATTATTGCAGCCGCTTTAAAAGAACATTCACAGGTTTTTCTTGAAGCATTTCGTCCGACCATTATTAGGAATACCTTTAACGAAATTGCGAGCTTTTAGGGGGACTTGGGAAACTTGTGAATTTATCCTTTTCACATCAGCTGTTCTTAAGATAGAGTCTCAGTATGAAACTTCCTCATTTATAATTTAAGTCATACGCCAAGCTGCTAATAAGGTAGGGGCGATAGTAGAGACAAAACAATTTGTTATAGGTTTCCCTTGTTTCCTTCTTGATGAATTGAAGTGGTTGCTGCCGGCCATTTGCATTTAATCTTTGCGTTTTGCAGGCTTTAAAATATGCCGCAAAATTTTTTGTCCAGTTATGTAATAAGCCTCCTATCACTTGGCATTCGTCATTTAGTCAGACTTTAAAGTGTAGGTAGCTGCCATTCAAAAGTTTGAAAAGGTTTAACGTATATCTTCGTACTTTTGCCCTTATAATTTTCATACATAGTTTGGCTGAATTGTCATTCCGTCTCGTCAAAACCATATGGTGTTTTAGCACTGCCAGTTTCTCAAATTTCAAACTTTGATTGGCAAAACCAACGTTTCAAATTTTGTTTTCTAATTTCACCGCAACTTTTGTTGTTTGTCTAATCAATTTTCTTTTTACGAAACAGTTGATTCTAACTTTTGTTTTTGCTATTTTTTTCGGTTTTAACTTTCAGCTATATATAACTGTTTGGTTTTTCGATAGTGGAGATCCTTTGAGGTATAACAGTTTTTATCCGAGTCCTTAAATCCGTTGGATCCCAGATGAATCTAGCTAAATGAACGGTTGAGTTGAGTAACCAGTAATGG